>AWUE01018292.1:0-31749 GCA_001974825.2 Corchorus olitorius
ATTGGTCAGGACAATGGATGACGTGGTGTAACTGGTTCTTGTAATAATTTCTCGAATAGTAATATCCTAATTAAATTTTAAGACTCAAATCTTGAGTTTTTATAATTACTTGTCGACTAAATATATGTGGTTGAATTTGAAAATTTTAGCACAATATTAGTATTATATATATAGAAGGGTTAAAAACGATGTGGTAAGCGGATCTTGTTATTATTTAATAATTTCTCCAAATACGTATCTCCTCGATTTGGAAAGCCTTCCAACAGATGTTAAAAAAATGGTAATTTATTATTAGCAAACAAAGTGGGCCTCTGATTCCATTTTTTTTTAATAAGAAAGGAAACACTTTAAATAAAACTAAAGAACATTACAGAGACTGTCTAGAGGTACCAGCCTCGGCCTGGGCTCTGGAGGTGCTGGTAATATTACAATAATTCATGCTCAAAGCAGCAGAAAGTGCATTCTGAAGAGAGTAAGAACTAAAAGAGTCATAGTTAAGATCAAAAGAGGGATCAGCAACAGTTTGGATATTATTACAGATTCTGGGGAAAGTAATTCCATGCTATCAGCAAGCAGATAAGCAGCAATGAAGTCCAGAGGGTTCTGATAAAGCACAAGTTTTTCCTCCTGGTGACATCCTCTCTTGGCCAGGAGATCCGCTCACCCATTCCCTTCTCTGAAAGTGTGGTCAATCTTGTGGACGTTCAGGAGGTCCATAAAGTACTTGCAATCAACCAAGAGAGGAGAATAAGTATGTCTATCATTGAAACAACCAGTAATCAGTTGGATGGCAACTTTGGAGTCACATTCCAACATGATGTTCTGGTAACCATTATCCACAGCAATGCGAAGAGCATCACGGACAGCCCACAGTTCAGCACAAGTGCTGGTACAAGTTCCAAGTTTTCTAGACAAACAAGTGATGAAATTGCCCCTAGAGTCTCGGAAAACACCACTAGCCCCAGCACAACCCGAATTACCCTGAGATGCTCCATCGGTATTGATCTTAATGAAGCCATCAGGTGGGGGTTTCCAGCTGATATGGAGAGTGGTATTTCCAGCATCTTTGGGGACTTTAGAAGTGCAAGAAAAAAATTCCACAATCTGTTTTTTTGTGGCAGTAATGGCATGGGAAAGAGGGGGAAGAGAATCTTTAAACATTCTGTTATTTCGCATGTTCCAGATTCGCCAAAGAATAAAAGGAAAAACAGTATCTCAAGGGATACCAAACAGTTTAGATTTGGTATTATCTAAACATTTAGTTCTTAGCCAAGCACTAAAGTCCTAGTTGAAGGAAGTAAGAGCAGAGTCAGGGGGTTGAAAAGCCCTCCACAAGGAAATAGCCAGGTTGCATTTTCTGAAAATATGGTCAATAGATTCAATATCGTTGGGGCACAAAAGGCATTTATCGGACTGGGAGATACTTCTATGAAAGAGCAGTTTCTTAAAGGCAATTTTTTGGTGGTTCAATAGCCAGATAAAGTGTTTGATCTTGGGGATAGTTGAGGACTTCCAGATCCAAGACCAATTTCCTTGCTTTTTAACCATGTTTCTTCTGTCAATATCATAAGCACTAGAGACAGGAAAGTTTCCATCATCAGAGTTACTCCAACTGAGAGTGTCACTATGGAGATTGGAGTATTGGCAAGGAATACACATGATGGTGTTGATGACAGAAGAAGCGAGAATGTTTGCAATCTGATCAAGACTCCATTCGTTATCTTGGTCAAGAATGGTACAAACAGTAGCCCTGCTATCATCTTCATTGAGAGGGCCAGTGAAGTGGCTTCTGAGAGGCCCCATACCGGTCCAATTATCATACTAGAGGGAAGCTTTTCTGCCATCCTTGATGGTCCATTTAGCGTCATGCTGCAGAATATCAGTGGTTTTTCGGATGGTTTTCTAAATGGGGGAACAAGTCTTCCTTTCTCTTTGACAAAAGAAATAGTTATCACTGAGAATAGAGGCCCAAAGCCCATGATTTTTTGTAAGGAGTTCCTAGGATAACTTAGTCATATAGTCTCGATTAAGACTCTTGGCAGATTTAATACCCAAGCCTCCATCTTGTCTACTATTAGTGACCATATCCAGTTCACCAGGTGGAGCTTCCTATGCTCAATGCTATTACCCCAGAGAAAATTCCTAGAAGCTCTGTCAATATCATTGAGAGTGGAAACAGGTAAAGCAACAGTTTGCATGTAGTAGCCAGCTGTGGTCGTGATAGAGGAATTGATGAGAGTGGTTTTGGCAGCAGGGGAAAGAAGTCTAGCCTTCCATCCCAAAGGTTTCTGATTAATTTTCTCCACCAGAAATTGATAATCAGCTTTTGAAGGTGTCTAGTGCGAGATTGGAAAACCAAGATATTTACCAATATTGTGAACTCTTTCGAAACCCAAGTTGTCACAACTTGCATTTGCCACATAATTCTGAATATTTTTGGAGACCAAAATCTTTGACTTGGCCTCATTAACTTGCTAGCCAGAGAGGTTGTAGAATTGGTCAAGAACTTCTTTGATGACAATGCAGTTCTGGGGGGTTGCCTTGGCAAACAATAGGAGGTTGAATCATATTGTAAAGTGCATTGATTAAAAAGGAAATTAAGCCATGAGAGATATATATATATATAGCCATCCATTCATTTTCAAACAAATTTCCCTTCTATTTTCTCCTCTTCCACCCGAAATACTTTTCCCCCCATGGTTGAAGAATTTTGCTTTGAAACCAACATGCAATTGAAGTAAAACCTTCCTCTTACCAAGTTGTTCATGGTATTGGGTTCAATGGTGGATTTCTTGGCCATTAAAGAAGAAAATTGGAGACTTAAAGGTAAGGGGAAAATTTCAATGGTTTGAGCAATCTTGATTCTTTGATTTTGCAACTTAGCAAGAAACTAATTTAATTTGTTTTGAAACGTGTTGAGGGTTCAAATTTGGTATGGGTGAGTTAGAGCTTTGTGATGGATGAGAAAGAGAAGAGAACCAAGAGTTTATGTATGGATTATGGTAAGAAATTCTTTGTTTTGATGTTATTTGATGTTTAATTAATATTGGGTTTATAGTTAGAATTGTTTGGAGGTGTTTTGGAGTGATTTGGTGAAAAAGGGGTGCAAAATGGTCAAAATAGGGGCTGCCGGAATCTGGAATTTCCAGATTCCGGCAAGCCTCCGGTGGGTGGCAAAACACAAAGAAGAAGAAGAAGAAAGAAAAAGAAAAAAAGGAAACAGGCCTTGGGCATGCCTGGCGTGGCCCAAGCGTGCCAGGCCAAGCACGCTGGGCCAGCGCGCGGCCCAGCTGGCTTGGCTAGGCAGCTAGGCCTAACCAAGCCCAATTCTATTTTTTTTTCTAAAAAAAAAAAGAAAGAAAAGAAAAAGAAGGAGAAGGAAGAATGGGCTAGGCCCAATTTTAAAGAAAAGTTAAAGAAATAAAAGAAAGGAAATTAATTTGAGAAATTAGTAAATTGGATTCAATAATTAGATAAAAAAATTACTATATTACCCTTGGATGGGTAAAATTACCAAATCACCCTTAAGGTATTAAATTACAAAATTACCCTTAGAAGAGGAATTAAACGAATTTGATGACATCGGTAGTGTTAACAAATCCAAATAATTCTTGTATTACTCTGTAATCTACGTATGATCATAAAATGTCTGTTTCACCTTAAAGTGGGTAAATTACCATATTACCCTTAATTAGTAAAAGTGTACTAATTTATCTTATTAAGCTACGATTTTGAAATCGGTCATATTTACAATGTGCAATAAAGCAGATAAAGTATTAAAATTATATATCAGCAGTAGAAAGACTACTTTACCTTTAGAAGTGAAATGACCATTTTGCCCTTAAGTAGAAAAAGTACATTAATCTATTCTGTTAGGCTACGATTTCGAGTCCAATCGACTAGGATCAACAACTATGACATGTAAGGAATGTCACCGTATCTTGAAAGAGTAAAAATTACAGAAATACCCTTGATGGGAAATTTACTATTTTACCCCTAAGAGTGGGGTATATGTAATTAAGCTTTCAAGAGCGTACCTTCGGGATTGGAAATCTGCAGTAGTGGAACCTTTTGGGTAAGATTACCATGTTACCCTTGATTGGTCTAAATTACAATTATGCCCTTATTCATCAAATTTACGAAATTACCCTTAAGGATGGAAATAAGAGAATTTGACTGCGTTGTTCACATCAATAAATTTGTATGTGTGTTGTGGTACCTAGGATAGGTACAAATGACCTTTTTTACCCTCGAGTGTGTAAAGCTACAACTTTGTCCCTAGAATGGGGTTTGACTTATCTAAGCATGCTAATTGAACACATAAGGTTTCCGGATCACCGTAATAGCCCTAGTATGTATAAATTATCATTTTTACCCCTGGTCGGCTAAATTATAGTTTTACCCCTAAAGGCTAGAATTGATAAATTGAGCCCACGAAAGTGTATTTCGAATATGAAACTTGTCCTACAATCCTGATAGAGTTATATAGACAGATTAAGATCCTTTTAAGTGAGATCATGGGGTCTGTGTTATGTGCTTTTTGTGATATATTCTGTTTTATATGACTGTTTTGATATTTTTGTTTATTACTTTGGTTTATGATTTTTGATTATGATCTTGGTTTTAATGGTTTTCCTTGTGATGGATGTGCTTCTCAATCAGGCGGCTGAGGCGTTGATCGAGACATTGGCTATGCTCACAGTGGATTGACTTTGGGGGTGTACAAGTCCCCTAAACTGTGAGTGGGCTGTCCTCAACGGAGAACCCGTTGAGGAACTGTTTTATATTGTTTTATTTATATGATTTACAAATGGTTTTATTAAATGATTTTGGGTGCATGAATTACCTATGAATGTGATTTTGAATTGTTGATAAGCATACGGGGACTTGTGGACTGGCGCGGTCCAGTGAGTACGTATGGCTTGGGTTGGTGGTTATACTAGCTAGTAGTTGGACTCATTTGGCGGACCATGGTTTGATTTGGATCCACATGGTTCGTCGCTCCAAGCCCGACACGCCATATATTTGCACCGGTTCGGCGTGTGCATGGGGGAGCTAACTGGGTGTGCTGCGGCCACCACGCAGTACCGGACCCAGGCCAACTTCAAGGGGACGGGCTTGTTTGGGAAAAATAAGAAAATCGTACTTTTACTAGTATTATTTGATTATGACCAAAATGCCCCTGACGGTTCCGGAGGTTGACTCGGGCCAAAGTCACTCTGGATAGGTTTTATTGGCAGCCCATGTTTTATAAAATGATAACTGATTTTGTATACTTGTTTTTATTGATGATAATGTTTTTATAATTGTTGGTTTTTTTTTCCAAATTGTTTGGTTATGAGTGCACCCCACCCTCTCGAGTTCTCTTTTGAGGGTGGCTCACTCACTGGGTACATTCGTGTACTCACCCCTCGAATTCTTGTTGACTTTTCAGGGTAGCTAGGATCAGCGTTTTCCTTGACGATCGAGTCGGTGGCGTAGGCAGTGATCCCTCTAATTAGAGGTACTTCTCACTACGTGATGGGTCCCACTAGCAGTTGTCTTTGTTTTTGCTATCTCTTGTTCCTCGTTTTTGTTTTACTTCGATTTTTGGTTTTCTCTATTGACTTATGGTTTCGGTTTTTTTAAAAAAAAATATTGCAGCGTTTTTACTACCGTATTTGTTTTTAATGTTTCCGCTTTTACTCTGATTTGCAAACCTCAGTATTTCAGATTTATACTCAGTTTATGTTTTCAGTATTTCTATCTGGTATTGACGCTTCGTGGAGCCTTGATGCACGTGACCGGTCGACACGTGTTTCGAGGTAACATGGCGGTTGTCCGTGCTCGACTTCCGGGTCGGGGCGTGACATTTTCTGCCATCATTGATGGTCCATTTAGCGCCATGCTGCAGAATATCAGTGGTTTTTCGGATGGTTTTCTAAATGGGGGAACAAGTCTTCCTTTCTCTTTGACAAGAGAAATAGTTATCACTGAGAATAGAGGCCCAAAGCCCATGATTTTTTGTAAGGAGTTCCTAGGATAACTTAGTCATATAGTCTCGATTAAGACTCTTGGCAGATTTAATACCCAAGCCTCCATCTTGTCTACTATTAGCGACCATATCCAGTTCACCAGGTGGAGCTTCCTATGCTCAATGCTATTACCCCAGAGAAAAATTCCTAGAAGCTCTGTCAATATCATTGAGAGTGGAAACAGGTAAAGCAGCAGCTTGCATGTAGTAGCCAAATGTGGTCGTGATAGAGGAATTGATGAGAGTGGTTTTGGCAGCAGGGGAAAGAAGTCTAGCCTTTCATCCCAAGGGTTTCTGATTAATTTTCTCCACCAGAAATTGATAATCAGCTTTTGAAGGTGTCTTGTGCAAGATTGGAAAACCAAGATATTTACCAATATTGTGAACTCTTTCGAAACCCAAGTTGTCACAACTTGCATTTGCCACATAATTCTGAATATTTTTGGAGACCAAAATCTTTGACTTGGCCTCATTAACTTGCTAGCCAGAGAGGTTGTAGAATTGGTCAAGAACTTCTTTGATGACAATGCAGTTCTGGGGGGTTGCCTTGGCAAACAGTAGGAGGTCGTTAGCAAAGAATAAATGAGTGAGGACTTGGCCATTTCTAGAAGTCCTAAAAGATGTCCATTACCTAGTTTTCATCTTGTCATTTATCATTATGGAAAGGTACTCTACACAAAGGATGAAGATATAAGGGGACAAAGGGTCCCCCTGACGAATTCCTCTAGTTGGTGAAAAGGAGTTTGATCTGGATCCATTAATGTTAATAGACATGGTGGCAGAGGCTACACAAGAAATGATGAGGTTGATAATATCATCAGGGAAGTTAAAAAAATATGAGGACATGTCTGATAAAGCTCCATTCAAGTTTATCGTAGGCCTTATCAAGATCAAGCTTGATGTGCATGTTACCAATTTTTCCACTTTGCTTGGAGAAGGAACGAACCATTTCTTGAACAAGGATGACATTATCAGTGCCCTTTCTCCCAGGTATAAAGCTGGCTTGGTTGGGACTGGTGAGATCTTGAAGGAGAGGTCGAATTCTGTTAACAAGGATCTTTGTAACAATTTTTTAAGAGGTATTACATAGACCAATTGGTCTGAATTGAGAGATAGTTTCCGAGTTTAAGGTTTTGGGAATCAAAGCAATCAGACTCTCACTCCAATCTGCAGGGATAGCTTTGTCAGTGAAGGCTTTGGTGATGTCATTCTAAAGAGAAGGAGCAACTGATTTCCAGCATTTTTGAAAGAAACCTGGGTGTAAACCATCGGGGCCGGGGGATTTGCGAGGTTTAATGGAGAAAAGGGCTTTATGAACTTCACCACGGGAAGGGATTTTGCAGAGGTCGAAGTGCAGCTCTTCACTAATGGTGATCTTTCTGTTGGCAGTGAGAGATCTCCCAAAATCAGAGGAACAGAGATAGGTGGTGAAGAGGCTCTTGAAGTGGTGCACAATGTGGTTGTGAAGGCTTTGATCATCGATGATCCAATTCCCCATCACATCCTTAAGACTGGAAATTTTATTCCTTTTCCTCCTAATGATGGTGGAAATATGAAAAAAACTGGTATTTCTGTCACCATCAAGGATCCAGTCGACCCTTGAATTCATTTTTCAGATTTCCTCATCGTCCTTGAGAATATCATTGTATTCCATAGTCAACTCTTTTTCTAACCTGATAAGAGAATCACTATTGTGAGAGCAAAGAGCTTTTTGAATCCCATTGAGTCTAGCTACCAGTCTTCTCTTTTTAATGAACACATTACCAAAAACTGAAGAGTTCCAATGTTTGACAGCAGCAACAAAGTCTTTAATTCTGTCTGAGAGACCCCGGTTACTGCCATTCCATACATTATGGACAAATTGGAGGAAATCTGGGTGATTAAACCAACACCACTCGAAGCGAAATGGGCGATTGGAGAGGCTAAAAGGTTCAGCTATAAGGTGGAGAAGCAAAGGATTGTGATCGGAGTGCACACGAGGTAAATGTTGAACATTGGCAGAAGGAAATCTAAAGCACCAGCTAGCATTGGCCCAAACTCTGTCAAGTCTCTCTCTAATGACCACACCATCATATTGAGAGTTAACCCAAGTAAATTTGGGGCCGAAAAAACCAAGATCGACCATTCCACAATCATCCATGCAATCTTTATAAAGTTTGGTTCTATAACTATTGGGGGGTCTACCACCAAATTTTTCATCAGAGTTAAGAATATCATTGAAATCTCCCATTATAGTCCAATGACCATTCATAGATTCACTAACGTATCTAAGCTCATTCCAAAGTAATTTCCTTTTCTGTAAAATGGGGCTAGCATAAATACCCGAAATAATCCAAGGAAAATTAAAAGAAGGATTATTGCGTACCTCAATCATGGCATGAATGGCTTGGTCTCCATGGGGCATGATCTCCACATTGACCTCATTGGAATTGGATAAGCACCACATACCTCCCGCCAGACCATTAGAGTCCACAATATGGACATTATCAAAACCAAGCGAGTTAGCAATATTGGCAGCTGTTTGACCAGAAATCTTGGTTTCCAGAATGAAAACTACCATGGGGTTGTGAGTGTGCATAAGGTCACGAAACACTTTGCGAAACTCGGGGTTGGCCGCACCGCGGCAATTCCAAACAAAAACTTTTAACATTGATAAAATGTTAGAATCAGAGACCCACTGCACTTTGGAGGCACTAAAAACTTCATTGCAGTCCCCCAGCCGAATGGGATTGCGACGAGAGTGAGGCATTAGAACTACATTTAGACATGCTGCAGTTTTTCGAGCTCTGTGTAGAATCGAGCGATAACGCTCGTCTGTTTCACATCCTTGGGCATGGCAAAATTCTTCTGAAAGGGTAGCTTCTTTGGGAAAATTACCCTATTCAGATCTTCCACTTCCCATGCCTCTGTCGATGGGGCTTCTACTTCGCGGAGGGTGACCGCTCGAGCTTCTTGGAACTCCTCTTCCACCAGCGGATTTAGCTTTTCCTCTTTTTCCTTTTGACTCATTTCTAGAAACTCCTATAGATTTGTTGAATGCGCAAGTGGTATCTTCACCGCTACTGGCTTGTTCCAAACCCGTGGCAATGAGGCTTGGGGCTTGTTGAGAGAGGGATTCTTGTTGGGGGTGTCCATCGGGACCAAAGCTTGTGTCGTAGAGTGAAGGAGATCTGGTTTGAGAGGGTGGTTCAAACTTTGAAGGAGGGCTTTGGTGTGTCGCCGGTTCACAAGACAAAGGGGAGATGAGGAACACTGAGTTATCGACGAGACAAGAGGGGTTAGGGGATGGGGCAAGTTTCGAAGGAGGTGGGTGGGTTACAATCGAGGAGTGGTTGCCAGGCATGATGATTTCAGGAAGAGGAGTAGAACCCGAAATCGAGGAAGGGGGGTAGGGGGACTGCTTAGGCCAGAGCTAGAAGAAGCAATCATCTTGTCAGACCCTTTTGCAGAACGGTCATTTTCCTTTATCCGTTGGGTATCAGTAAAATCCTTCTGTTTTGGGCCTGAAACAATAGCTTTACCCTTTCCATTTTGGGAATTGGGCTTGGGAGCAACAGTTGACCCATTTTGAGTTGCCTTGGGCTTGGCTCTAGAGGCCTCCTGGGGCGGTTTACTGGACGGAGGCATGTTTTTCCGTTTGGTCACCACCATCCATGGCCTGTAGGTGGGGTCGTTCTGGACCCCGACCTGAGGCTCGTCGGAGGTGGGTTCACCATGGTCGGCCGGTTGGGCTGCCCTTCCAGGCCTGACGGGAATGGGTTCGTCTTTCTCATTCTCCATAGAGGGAGTAACTTGGGATGAGCCATTGACAGGATCAGGCACCACCGTCTGGTTGTTGGCATTAGGGCAATTAGTTTTGTTGTGGCCTATGCAGCCGCAAGAAAAGCAGAGGTCCGAAATAGTCTCATAAAGAATTGGCTGTTTATCTTTGCCAATTTTGACGGAGTGCAGTAAGGGGGTATCTAAATCCACTTCGACACAAAGTCGAGCATATTTGCCCCTGGAAGCACTAGCTGGGTTAGCATCGAATCTAAGAAGGCGACCAATTTGGTTGCCAATTCTCTTCAAGATCATGGAATCAAAAAGTTCAAGGGATAGCCTGGGTAATCGAGCCCACACCGCAGTGGTGGTGAAAGTTGTCTTCCCTGGTTTGAATCCAGGGGTCCATTGTCTAATGGAGAGAAAATGAGGACCAACAAACAATGGACCCCCATATATAACTCTGGAATAGTCAGAGCTTAAATGGAAGCGGAACACAAAGAAGTCAAATCCCACATCAATATAATCCATCTTTCCTTCAGGCTTCCATTGCGCCTTAACACGGGGATAAGGGAAATTGTATCCAACATTTTTCACATAAGTTTTAACAATATCAGTATGAGCCCAAGGGGCTTTGATTCGCTGTTTTTCCTCTTTGGAAAGGTGGATAGAGGCCACTCCCTCTTCTTCCACACCCTCACTTTTAGAGTCAAAAGGATCCTCAAGAAAGGAGGGTGTGGAAATGAAAGAGATAATGTTTTCATCTTGACTTCCCACAAGTTTATCTTTGTAAGATAAAGAAAAGCCATTGTTACCATTATCAGTAGCCATATCATTGGGAGCTGATATGGTCTCTGAAGTAACTTGATCATTAACTGTCTCATTTTCAAGGATCATGTTATCAGAAGATTCCTTAATACGTTTATTACTTCGTTGAAGGATGTCAGCCTCCTCCCCTGAGATGTCAGAGGAGGGTGCTGGAGCAGAGCGAATGCTCATGAACAGGAGCAGAAAGTTAGAGAGAAGGAGGAGCGAATTCTAGAGAGAGAATTTTTTCCTAAGGAATTATTTGCAGCAGAAGCATAGTTATATTGAAAGAGCTGCTGAATTCTGATTCCATATTCCCATATATATACGATATATGTATGAATCTGCCAATCTTTGAGTTTACTCTTAATTGGTTAATTTTTTCTGTTTTCCATTGTTATTGGGAAAGCCAGTTGAGTGAATATATATATTTTTCTTAGTTGGGCTTGCAGAAAAGATATGGGGGACGTGCGAATTATTTGCAGCAGCATAGTCAAGGCAGCAAATCAGAGGGAACCGACAAGGATTGAGCTAACTCCATGGGATCTTATGCTCCTTCCATTTACACAAAATCAAAAGGGGCTTATTTTTTTAAAGCCAAAACCTTAAGGAACTGAAAACGCCCTAATTATCCATCACTTGAAAACCACTCTCTCCCTAACTCTCCACTACTTTCCGCCGCTGGCTGGTCGCCTAGCAACTACTCAACGCCAATTAGATGACACCATTTCCTATTTTATTGATTGCAACAATGTCGGCGCTTTGTTTATCCATGCTGCAGCCAATGCCTATACCCTTCCTGACATCATTAAACCCCTTTATATCCCTCCATTTGTTCACTCGTTTTTCCCTCTTAATGGTCTCAGAAACCACTAGGGTGTTGATAACCCATTGCTTGGGATTCAAGTAACACTTCTTGCTGATGCTATATTCATCGGTTGCACCATCAACCATTGTGTGGCCGATGGTTCATCATTCTGGCATTTCTTCAATTTATGGTCAGAAATTTCAAGATGTTCGTCCGATCCACAACTCCGCGGACTCCCTGTTTTTCAACGTTGGTCTCCTCATTATCTCCCCGTCCGTATTCCCAAGTCTCATCTTGAACAAGTTTATGCAAAAGCCAAAGAGACCGGGTTGTTACATGAACGTGATCCTGATCTACAAGAAAGAGTTTTCCATTTAACAAGGGAAAACATTGCAAAGTTGAAAGCAAAAGCTAATGCCGAGGTAATTGGCACCAACAATATCTCCTCTCTTCAAGCTTTGCTATCTCATATTTGGTGATATGTTATTCGTAATACCACCAATTGTGATGGTGACATAGAAACTGGTTGTGTCATCGCTATTGGCACTAGACATAGATTTCAAGAGCTACCTGGAAATGGAAATTATTTTGGGAATGCAATGATGGGCGGATTTGTAACAGTGAAATCAAAGGAGCTGCTAAACCAAGGAATTGGCAACGCGGCGTGGCAAATCAACAAAACAATTGCTACAATGACTGAAGAAAGTATCAGAATGTTCCTAGCATCTTGGACAGCAAGCCTAGGTTGGTAATTATGGATTATTCTAGAAAAAAACAAATATGTGTTGGTCACAAACAATTCTCCTCGATTCAACGTGTATGATATGATTTTGGATGGGGAAAACCGATTGCGGTGAGAAGTGGGATGGAAAATAAGTCTAATTGGAAGATTACATTATATTGTGGAGCAAAAGAAGGAAGCATCGACATTGAAGCGTGCCTTCCTCTACACAGATTGGAGGCTATGGCAATTGACCAAGAGTTCATGGATATAGACTACAGTCACCGTTTAATTGAGCTCGCTCAGTCAAAAATTCGTAAAGCTGAAAATTGCATTCTCATGATCAATTTCTTTTCTTTATTTTCTCATCCAAGGTTGTGCTGCCTATATATTGTTTGTTTTCTCTGTGATGGAAGCAAATCAATCTATAAAATAAATGTACAAGCATACGTTGAGGTTTCTCATCCTCATTTGCAATAAAAATCAAGATTGTTGTAAATGTTGTCTGCTCTTTTAATTCGTTTATTCATAAATTCTCTCATATTTGTTTCTTGCTTCTTGTTTGCTCCAACTCTATTTTCCAACTCTATGAAACATGTTATCCCTTGGAAGACTCTTTCTATAAGATGAGGAAGTTTATCTGTATACAAGATTAGAAAAGGAAATTAAAAAAGAAAAAGAAAACATATACATACATATTATTTTCAATAGCGGAATATATATCGATATATCCGTGCATAATTAGTTGATATTTTCCGATATTTCAAGTATCCATCAATAAATATTCGGCTTAAATGCCAAAATGCACCCTAAAGTTTATACTGACTGCCACTTTACACCCCACTTTTATATTTTGATCATATCGTACCCTAATATTTTATTTTGAGTACATTTTGCACCTCCGTTACCGAAAATTTGTTAAGAACCTAACGGCGCCGTTACGATGCTGACGTGGCATGCCATGTCAGACGAAAATTGCCATGTGGCATGCCACGTTAGCATAAAAATAAAATAAAATAAGAAAATTTTGCTACGTCAGCATGCCACATGGAATTTTCATCTTATGTTGCATGCCACGTCAGCACCGTAACGGCGTCGTAATCCTTTTCCGTCACAGATGGTGCAAAATGTACCAAAAATAAAGCATTAGGGTGCGATATGATCAAAAAAGAATTGGATGCAAAGTGGCAGTCCGTATAAACTCTAGGATGCATTTTGACATTTAAGCCATAAATATTCATATGAAAATTCAGTAAATTTTTTACCACTACTAGAAAATAGACTTTTTTAGTAACACGTTTAGCAACGACTAAAAACTGTCGTTGCTAGATGTTGAGTATTGATAATTAATTCTTTGGTGATTTTATCTATTAGGTACTAGTTGTCGTACTAATAATTTGACCGGTAAATGTTGTAATTCTGTTTTCATTTTTCATGAATGCTTATATTATTAATTAATTTATAATCTTAATTTTTTTTATTAAATAATCTTAATTGAAGTAATAAAAAATAAATTTAGATATTATACAACCAATATTTATTTGAATAATAATTATTTGATACATAGTCAATAAAGTTTTTAGACTACACAAACAAGTTAAGATTTTGACAACTACCCCACTTCATAATTAAACCTACTATTAATTTTATGAGCAAGGTCCTCATTGAGCGCCACATGGCATTTGGTTTCTTTGACAAGTGTCAATAGTTAATTTTCAAATGTTTTGTTTATTATATTTGTATTCATTTAGTTTGGAAAAATTAAAAGACATTCATCCCCTTTCCTATATAAAATAAATTATATTCATCCCCTTTCCTATATAAAATAAATTATCAAATAATTATAAATTAATTATAAATTTGTTATGAATATACATGTATGTTGTGGATGTCTATGAATCTAATTAAAGGAAGGATAAGATTGATGACTTGGTTCATTCATACACATATACCTATGTACTAACTACTAAATTCATCCCCTTATATTTATGGTGGAATATCTATGTGCCTATAAATATGCCGCTTACTTTGTTATGAAATAAGATGAATAAGAACAATTTTTTCCCCTCTCCATATTTTCTTCTTCTCCATATTCTATTGTCTCTCTCCATACTTCAATTCTCTACTCCCTTACTTTTGTTTTGTTATCATTTCACAACAAAATTTCATTTCTTAACTGAATTTTCTTAAAGTAATTTATAAAATAAAACAGCCGCACGCGAAGCACGGCCGAGAAGTTCTAATTAATTATGTATTTAATATGCAAAATTATTCCCTACATGGACACATGTAAACCCTTTAACCACACATGTGCAGTCTGCTAAACTCCACTGGTAGTGAATTGTATAATTTTCCTACTTATTTGTAAAATTAATCGAACAATAGATATATTTAATAAACTCCACTGACAGTGAATTGTATAATTTTCCTACTTATTTGTAAAATTAATCGAACAATAGATATATTTAATAAACTTTAATAAATTTAAGTATTAAATATTAAAAAATTCAAGGCTGACTCGATTGACCCGAGTCTTAGACCCAAAACCCGAATCCGCCCAACCCGAGACTTGAATTACCCATAACCCGAATGACCCGAGACCTAAACCTAGATGACTGAAACCTGAATTATCCGAGAAAATTACCTGACACATTTGAGGCGGATCCAAATAACCTGAAACTAAAACCCGCCCAACCTACCGATTGAGATCTCTTTATTCTAGGCATAAACAAATAAAACTTTTAATCCCAAAATTAAGAACCACATTGGTATCTTTGTTTTCATCAAAATCGAAACACCTAATTGGTCTAAATAAAGCCACACCCAACTTTACCCATTAACATTGAAGATGTTGCCTACAGATTTGCAAGCAATTTCCTTTTTCAATCAGGTTCAGGATACAACGGTTGTAGAAAAAAAAAATCAGGATACAATGATGATGGGCTTAAAGGTCTTCCATTCCAAACCCTACTAGAATTAAATCAGTTTCAAAATTGGGATACTTATTCCTAAATTTCAGCAAAATTCTATAGGTTTGGGTGTGGTGAACAGTATATCTCAAAGCTGGGACAACTGAACGGATGAAGAGGTAAATCGGAATTTCAGTTTGAACTCTCGAGTTGGTTAGATCTTGGTTTTGAAATCCGAATTTCGATGATTTTTTTTTCCAGGTTTTACAGTTGAATTGGTTCCAAATTTTGACCGGTTCACAAAGGCAACATGTGAGAGGGTCTTCGGACCGACAAGGCCTTAGGGTCTCGGTTGAGCTGGCCGAGCCGGTCCGAATTTGATACCACTGGATCAATCTTGCATTCATAAGAGATGGATCATAAATAATTCATGAACTACTCAAAACTCTGCGTTTCTACTTTCCCAATTAAACCATAAAAAAACTCATTTGTAATTACGTTAGTTTTAGGCTTTAGGCATGCGACTTGTTAATTTTCGGCATGCGACTTCGACTACCACTCTCTTTGAACAAGGCCATAAACCTCAAGGCCGAGGCGTCTCTTTGCCTTCAATCCCTCTCTCTACCCATTCCTGCCCACTCTTTACTGTTACGAAACTTTTCCTTTCCCTCAAAACCTACACCTCTCACCCTAACTCCTAAAACCAGACCGCCGTTTCATTGCCGCCGAGGAGTAGCCATGTCCACTGTCGCGTCCTTTCAAGTGAAGGAGCAGATTGAGTTGACGGAGACGGAGAAGAAGATTTTCGATAGGCTTTTGAGCACTCTTCGCCACTTCAATCTCCAAACTCAGCTTCGAGTTGCTGGTGGATGGGTCCGCGATAAGGTGACCTTTTTAATTTTCCAATTCTTTTTTTTCCTGTATTTGAAGTTGAAAGCTTTTTTTTTTGATGGCTTGTTTGAGTAATTTCAGTGTTTAAACGGACAAACGATTACTGGTAGACGAAAATTGGGATTTTTTTAAAAGTTTTCTGGCATGAAGAAATTCCAACTGATGAAGTACTAAATTGTTGGAGAAAAATACGATCGATATCAAATTGTTTATATGATTTATATAATTGGGATTCTGTTTCTTCATAGCTGAACTACAATCATAAATTGTATTAAAATAATTGGTTGTTTCTTAACGAACATTTGGAATGAAAATCTTCTAATGAAATGCTGCAGGTTAAGAAATAGATTCAATTCATGATAAGCAGAGCATAGAGTATTATTATCGATTGACTGTAGGTAGCTAGAATTTGTAAAAGTGAATTAGTCCCAAATAATGGAGGGTAAGAACTGCCATTATTATGAGCAAGGGGAGGGATTAAATTGGAAGAAGTTAAAGGGGTGGGAAGGCAAAAACAAGTGTTTGCTATATCACAAATATGGTTTTGGTGAAAATTCATAGCGTTAAGTTTAGTTCAACCTTTAAAAAAAAAAAAAACTTTATTGTATCTTTAGCTATTGAGACTATCATTTCACTGAAGCATAAGTTGCGTTCAGTATCTGTATGATTGGTTTATAGATAGCTTGTGATGATCTATATATCCTTTTAGTATCATGCACCTTAGTTTAGGTTTTATTTCCTTTGCAGCTTCTTGGAAAAGAATGCTATGACATTGATATTGCACTTGACAATATGGTCGGCAGTGAATTTGCTGAAAAGGTTAAGGAATACTTGTCATCCGTGGGGGAGGAGCCAAGGGGGATTGCTGTCATTCAGAGGTACACCAATTATTTCACATTGAAAATGACTTCCTTTTGCTGTTTTTAGTAGCCAAGGAAATAGAGTATGTATTCTTATCTTCTATGTCATTAACTTGCTTCCTTCTTCTTCTTCTTCTTCTTTCTTTTTTTTTTTTTTTTTTAATAAATTCACCTGGACAGAATTTGGCTATCGATAATAGTGTGCAATTTTTCCTTAAGCTCCTTGTCTTCATTGGCTTTTCCTAAAATCTTCTGCTATACAATTTATGGCCATTATACATCACGTGTCTAATTTAATTTTGCAGTAATCCTGAGCAATCTAAGCACTTACAAACAGCAAGAATGCGCCTTTTTGATTTATGGATTGATTTTGTGAACTTAAGGTCTGAAGATTATAGTGAGAATAGCCGCATCCCTACTGAAATGGTAAACCAATTTCTTATCTTTAACTTTCTATACAATTGTTGGTTTTTTGCTCCCTTTTTTTCCCCTGGAGAATATCTGATCATGTTTAAAAATTTTTTGCGGCATTAAATATGTTATGGTTCTTCTCTTTGAGGATTTGGTTGTGTTAGCTGTTCGTTCTGAGAATATTTATTGAAATGGTTATGTAGCTAGTTTTTAGAGAAATATGTTTTGGGGTGATTACTAGAATTTCGACACACTTGGTATGTGTGTGAAAACATCAAAGAGAAGATAGTTCTTTAAATTGGTAGTGGGTGGTTTTTTTAGACGGGAGTTTCTTTCTTTTTTAATAAACAAGACTGAATTTTTTACGAGGAATTTATTTTTTTATTTTTTACATTATATTAATATATATATTTTTTTTACCTTTTGGTTGTTAGACTTTAACCAAGTTGGTGCTGAGTTTATCTCGTGACGGTGAGCTTAAAGGCTGGCTTTATTAATAGTATAGATTTTCTTATAAAGTAAATGAACCCACTAAAAGACGATTTCATGACGTAAGAAGAGATACCATATGAACTTTTGATTAATTTTTACTAGTTTATGCCATTCTTAGATAGCTGTACGGTGATATACTTTATCTCAAAAATGATGCTACCTAAGTGTTGCATTTATAAGTTTCAATGTTCACTCATTTTCTTGATGCAGAGATTTGGCACTGCTAAGGAGGATGCATATAGAAGGGACTTAACAATTAATAGGTACCTTTCTTTGGTGTAAACCATATATCATAACTAGGCAATTGGCACTATGGTTCTACATATGTGTTTAATAAAAGCATTAATAATATACTGTGGGCATAGTTTCTTTGTCATATCTGCATTGATATCATTTGTTGAGCATATGTTATTAATGGGGTTAACTTTTCATTTCTCAGCTTGTTCTACAATATTAATACCAACTTAGTTGAAGACTTTACTAACAGAGGTGAGCTTATTAATTTTTTTTTCTTTCTCTTGAATCTACTTATTCGACATACTTGCAGTTTGCAGCTTGTGTTTCGCTTTTGATTCTTTCCATTTAATAACTACAGGGATTGAGGATCTAAAATTTGGAAGGATAGTGACTCCATTACGTCCAAAGGATACTTTTTTGGATGATCCCCTACGTGTTCTTAGAGCTATCCGTTTTGGTATTTGTATTTTCTTTTAGGTTCCTTTGCTAGTTTATTATGGAAGGTATCTTGTTTGCTGTTCTTGTACTATGTTTCACCTTAAATGAAGTTTATTGAGCATTGCATTTTTAAATTATGAAGGGCACATGAAAGAATAGGAATGGGAGGGATGGGAGCTATATGGGAGTATGGTGAGGGTTCTATAAGTAAGGTGGAATATAAGGTGCTGGTATATGGAAATTCCAAATTTTTATAGAGAGAAACTATAAAAAGTGTCAGAATGCTGAATGAGAGCTTTTCGTATAAATGGCATTGGTTGTATTTACAAGGCAAGGTGACATTGCCAAGAAAATAAGGCAAAAATGTGTATACAGAACTGGGTGGAATAGTCTAATGAAGCTGTCAAAGTTCAGTATATAGTTATCTGTGGGTCTAACTAATGGATTAATACCATGTGTGGCATATGGAGTGATTGGGTGAGATTTGAGATTTGAGCATCCATCCATAACCAACTTGGAAAACGATTTTAGTTTCCTTGATGAACCCCTGCTCAAATCCAGCAGGCCATTTGGCTCTGTTGCAGAGCAAGATAACATAACCAAGCTGTTATACCACTTTTCTTAGCTGTTGTAGATTGGTTGTAAACTTATTTGAACTTGCACTAAGTATATTTTTCCAATGGCTGCCTTGTCTGTCTATTAAAAGGAAAAGGACAATAAGAATAAGAAGAATGTGTGCATTACTTGGATTCTCAGCCTTTGAAAGCATGCTGTGCTTTTGTTTGCTATAGTAACTGCCTTGTAGCTAATAAGGCTGCATTGTTAGCCTTTTTCTGTGTGACCTCTGTGAATCTGAACTCTGAAAGAGGTGCATTATTTGGCTTTTTTTTTTTGTTTTTCTTTTTGTCCATTAGGTGCAAGATTTGATTTCATACTGGATGAAGAATTAAAAAAAGCTGCTGCTCGTGATGATGTCAAAAAAGCTCTTGAAGATAAAATTAGCAGAGAGCGTATTGGAACAGAAGTATGTTATTCACATGCCTTGGATTGCCGGTTATCTGCATATTATTATATTGCTTTAAGGTTCATGTTAACTTGTTCATAGGGAGATTTGCTTCTGTTTAACATACCTTGTTAAGCTAATTACTTTTCTCTTTTCTATGCTGCTTATCTTCCATGCAGATTGATCTCATGATCTCTGGCAATCAACCTGTTAAAGCAATTGACTACATCTGTGATTTGACATTATTTTGGGTTGTCTTCAATCTCCCTCCGAATGTTGAGCCTGCTATTCCAGAAGAATGCTACAGGTTTGTGGTAAATTTAATCATGTTGTATCCTAAAGGTTCTAGGCTTAGTATTTTTTTTCCCTTTTATTGCAATACAAGTTTGTTCTTGACTATATTAATTAAAGTATAGGAGTCAATAAGTAGCTCTTGATGATCAATTTGGAGGAGTGCAGTGAACCAATGCAACTTGCTATTTGGACAAGTGTGTGTTTTCACATTTTTACTCTTTTTATTATTTGAACCCACATGTTATGTGAACATGGCAATGTTTTCTAATTCTTCGCTGGTATTATTTGACTTCTATTGTGTGAAATCCTGCATTTAGAATTTTCTATGTGACCTCAACAACTGAAAGTTCAAATGTTTAAATGGAGCTGCCTAGTCAGTTTAGGGGAATGTACAGTGTCAAGAGAAGTTATTCACCCATATGTTAGCAGTTGCTATGTTTCCATTTGGCAAGTGTTTGGGCAATATAGCTTGATTTTGGTGTTTTCTTTATCTGTCATTGGTTTGGGGTTTGGGTGGAAGCTGGAATTTAGAGGTATTATTTTTAGGCAGGAAGAATTTCTTTTGTGTATTGGGCATTTTTTTCTGAAATTTCCATCAAAGTTTCCTGCTCATATTTTGTTTCTTTTACAATTATCTAGGCTTTCTGCCGCTTATTTGGATGCTACATGGAGACTTATTCAGCTTATTCAAGGCTCCAGCTTTGATGTGTGTATTGATTCTTGCTGTATTTTTTTCATCTCTCAAGTTGCTTCTACTCTCCACATTCCAGAGCAGCTTTGAGTCTTTTCCTATTTTCCCTAAATGCTATTTGTTCTCTTGTTAGCTTACGAATTATGGCATGTGAAATTTAGGATGAGCAGGGAAGGCTGGCTTTGTATTCTGCTTTATTTCTTCCATTGCGCAATGCAACATACAAGGACCGAAAAGCTAAAAAGGTACCATTCCCGTTCCTACCCTAATCTTCCTTGTGTGAAGCTTATCAAGTGTTATCGTCCTGCTTGGCTTTGTTATTTAAAACCATTTTGTTTATGATATGCTGCCTGCTTAAAAGCCAAACTTTTGCAACTGACCTGCAGATTCCTGCTGTCAACTACATTTTCAGGGATTCCCTTAAACGAAAAGCTAGTGATGCCGATACAGTGAGTCAACATCTATATTCTCCTTATTTCTGACATGTTCTTCATTTCCCATTTGATTGTTTCAGTATAAATTGAACTCTATTCTTTGTAGCATTAATGCAACTCTTCTTTTCTTTGTAGGTTATAAACATCCACAAGTCACTGGAGAAATTCTTATCCTTGATTCCTTCCCTATTGTCAAATGACAATAACCAGGTAAATGAGATTGACTGGGGAACAGAGGTTGTTGATGTTCCTGCTACTTCAAAACTGCGGGTACTGACAGGTATGTAGTTAATACAATTTTGGTTTCTATTTATAAGATATTCATATCTGTTCTTTCTTTGAAACATAGACCTCTGAGGATAATTCGTTAGTTCTTCAAATGCTTACCTTACATCACAATCATGCCATGGCCCATGAGAATAGATATCTCGAGTTATATTATGTGGATAATGTTAATCATGTCATATTTATGAATAATAACATTATTGTATAAATCGAAAGCATCAAAAAATGCTTGGAGTGCTCACACAAGAAAGATTCTGTTGGACATGTTTGCTATAGTTGGAATTGTTGGCTGTCTGCAAGCATAGTTGTTCTCTTTTGGTTGTGGATTTTTAGGATACTTTTTCTTTCCAATAGTTAGTTATTTCCAGGGACAAAATCTTGAACCAGCTTTACAGGCTTTTACTCTATCAGCTGATTTTCTTTTCATTTCAAAATCCTTTTGACAATGAACATTCTTTTTCGGGTTTTCAGCTAATTTCTTGTTCTTACATGACAGGGCTTTTGCTCAAGGAAATTAAAGATTTTTGGCGAGTTGCATTGTTGATGTCGACATTGCTATATCCCACTGATATTGATTGTACTCGAGATATTATAAACAGGCACTTCCAGCTGGATAAGAGAAAAGACCTGTTTGTGTCAATTGAGAATGCCATTATTAAATTAGGTATCAACAATCACGTTCTCCTATTTAGTATTTATCTTAATTCCTTTCAGTAACTCCTATTCTTAGACATATTTTTCATGTGAATTTCATATCATTGACATAAAGCTAGTTCGTCTTTCTATAGTGAACATGTTTTCTGTGCTGCCTCCTTGCTTCTCTCTCATATTCCTTGTTCCCTGATCAGTTTGGCAGGAAACAGTTACTAGACCTAATGGCTGGTTGCTGACACACCAATCATTTTATGACCAAATACACACACATTCATACTGTGGCTTTAGTGCTTTAAAAACGGTTTCATCCCTGATAGATCTGTTTTGGACCTCTATCAGTTTTAAAATTTTGATATCTGAGGCTAAATCAAGGGAAACAACTTGCTAAATAGTAATTATAAGTTGTTTCTCTAAGGCACTAAACTCTCTCTCTCTCTCTTTCCTTTTTTGTCCCTTTCAAGAAATGACTTGCTAAACCAAGAAAAAACTGAAATTCTATATCGTAAACAATAACCCTATCTTTTATGCAGATTCATGTTTCTTTCCTTTAACTTCACACCTCTACCCATTCTCCATGATCTCACTATTCATATCCTTCACTTGCCCTTTAATTTCGATCAAGCAAGAAAAAGGATAAATTAGATTTGTTTCTTAGGTGTATGTCAAGACACTCTCAAAATGTTGTATATAATTAGCTCAAATATTAATCAAACAGCAATATGAGTTGCCTTAACAGCTATAAAGAGGACAGGGAGATCTCCATTTTTTCATTGCCTTGACAACTTTTACTTTATCTTCCAAATTCCAACGATCTTTCATAGCCAGTTGCATCTCATGTTGAGTTTTTTGCTTGAATGCAGGTCTTGAGAAAGTTTGGGATTTAAAACCATTGGTTAATGGGAAGGATATCATGAACATCTTGCAGCTTGAAGTTGGAGGGCCACTTGTTAGTGAATGGGTAGGACATTTTCGCTGCCCTATATTTACCTTTTTCTTTTTCTTGGTTCCTTGAGAAGGTTATATAACTAATATTTTCTTTCATTGGCAGCAACAAAAGGCTCTTGTATGGCAGCTGGCACATCCTTCTGGGACTGCAGAAGAATGTCTTGATTGGATGAGGGAAACAAATTCGAAGCGCGTAAAGATGGGAGTAACTGACTGGTAGACTCCACCATCTTCTTGAGCCAATATATTATCAGAGTGGTTGGTATATTTTTCAGATTATCCACCAGTCGATGAGATTGGCCCTCCAAGCAAAGCAAATATATTGTAGTACAATTTTGGATGCAAATTTGAGCTTGACATCCATATACGATGACAAAAGAATCTTTGGGCAGGCTGAACTGAAAGTCATTGTTGCTGCAACATGATGTTTCTGTTGAGAATTTGGACAGGGATCTTCGTCTGCACATAAAATAAAAACCGAAGAAGTGGTAGATGTTTATTTAAGCAAATCCGTCAACATTTACTTTGCTGACAGTGACAGGTTTAGGAGGTATAACTAACTTTAATGACGTTAAGTGGATTAGCTTTAACAGACCCTTATCTTTTTTGGCACAATTATGCTGAGAATAAATGATAGGAGAGTTGTGTGTCCAAAGTCCAAACACCTTTTGTCAATTTGTATCTCACATCTCTAATTCTCATGTTTCATTTCCTGGCTAAGACCTGGTACTAGTAGGGAAAAAATGGATCAATGGGGATTATTTCTCTCATTTACACCTTTAAATAATATATATAACAGCTTCGTCGTTATGGGACAATCAGGGTAGGCTCTTAAATATTTTACCACTCTAAATGGAGCTAGCTAGCTTAACCATTGCTAAACTTTTACACCGAGTGTGAGTGTGAGCCCCTTCTAGGTTCTGCTTCAGTGGTACTGGAAGAAGTTGTGTCAGCAATATAACCAAATCTCATTCTCCTCCAAAATTCCTTTGAATCAGTGCGAGATAACATATCACCCTCACAAGAAATGAATGAACCTAAATCAAACTACTCAGACCAGGTTCCTTTTTAACCCCTTGTTGTTGCATCAGTTGTCTGACACTTGCACCCAAAGGTTGTACTGCATCATCGGCACAGATGTTGTAGAGAAGAACATAAGATGAAGGCTCTTGGGGTTCAAGTTCAATCAGTTTCCTTGCAACACGCTTCCCAGTTACTGCGTCCTTATAAACCCTACAAGCACTCACCAAGGCTCGCCACATTACTGGATTATCCTTGAAACCCGAGGTGATGATATACTTTTCTGCCTCTGCCAGCCTTCCAGCACGCCCAAAGAGGTCAACAACACAGCAGTAATGTTCTACATTGGTTTCAACACCATAAGCCTTCATGCTTTCAAAGCATCTGCAATTGCTCAAATGTTATGACACAGTTATAACAATAAAAACAAAGAAATGACTTGCTAACACAGCAGCTATTAAACGATAAGACTAGGAAACAAACGCAGAAATTTGCATGTCATCTGTCATCCTTAAAATGAAGTGCTATTGTATAAAATTCATATTCAGTCCCCAGTTCTTCATTAGGTTCTCACATTTTTCCACGGTAACTATTAGGTAGCATGAAGCTATAGAGTTGATTTTGTCTTGAAATGACCCAACGACCCCTCACCATGCACACATCAATGCACTTAAAATAAAATGACTAAAGGAAGTGTTCCATGGACTTACCGTAATCCTTCTTCAACAAGCCCTGCATGACTGCAAGCAAATAGAACTGCTGTGAATGTAATATGATTTGGTGCAATTCCATGCTCCTTCATCAACTCAAAGAGGTCCAAAGCATCCCTAGCATATCCATGTTGTGCGTAGCCATTGATCATAACCGACCAAGAAACCAAATCTGGATTCACGGTCTCTCGAAATGTCAGAGCAGCAGAGTCTATGTCACCACATTTAGAATACATGCAAATCTGTGAGTTTTGAACAGTTCTGAAGTTCCCAAGGCCACTTTTCATCAGATGCCCATGAAACTGCTCACCCAACCTTGCTGTTACTAAATCTGCACAAGCACTCAGCATGTTTGATATAATAAACTCATCTGGCCTTATTCCAGATGCCAGCAGCTCATGGAACAGATTCAATGCACTTTCAACTTGCCCATTCTGAACATGGCCAGCAATCATGGATGTCCACAGCACAATATCTAGTTTGGCAGTTGACCTAAAACATTTCAAACCATCTTCAGTTGATCCCATCAATGAATACAGTTCAATGAGTGCAGCTCCAATGAACTCATCAGACTGCAAGTTATGCTTGCATATTTGAGCGTGAATTTGCTTGCCATAGTCAATATCTTCAACAGCAATACAAGCTTTGAGCATGCTTGAGAATGTAAATTTTGAGGGCTTCAATCCTCGCCTTTGTATTTCAGAGAAAAGGCTGCAGGCTCCATTTGCACATTCCTTGCTAATATCTTCTGCGTCTATAAATCTGGATATCATGGCATTATACATGACAATATTGCAGTTAGGCACGGTTTCAAAAATGTTTACAGCACGATTCAGTTCTCCCTTTTTTGCATACATATCAAGCAATGCCGTTGCAACAACAATATCAACATCCCACCCAAGTTTCATTATACATCCATGAAGCATTTCCCCGTACATTATCCCAATATCAATGCTTGTACAACATGCCTTCAAGACACTTCCCATTGTATAACTATTCAAGCGCAAACCGTTTCTATGCATGCTTACCAATAGGTTCAACATCTCTGTCTTTTTGTCCATACCAACATAACATGCAATCAATGTATTCCATGAAACCTCATCTAACTCCTTAGAATTCTCAAACAAAAACCTTGCCCGATCAACAAATCCACATCTGCAATACATATCAATTAAAGAGTTGGTCAGAAATGTGTTCTCAACCAATCCATTTGCCACAATCAACCCATGAATCAACTTCCCGAGTTTAATATCCCCGGTTTGAGCACACACGTTTAGAGCACCCGCGTACGTGAACTTGTCAAGTTTTAAACATGCTTTTCTAGCTTCCATAAACACTTGCATAGCTCTATCAAAAGCACCCAACTGCGTATAACCAGAAATCAAAGAATTATACGAAACGAGATTCGGTTTAGACATTGTGTCGAACAGTCGATGAGCTACATCCATCTGACCAGCTTTGCAATACATGTTCAAAAGATTGTTAAGCAAAAAAAGGCATGGCTTGAAAGCAGATTTGATGATGTGGGCATGGGCAAATTTTCCATGGAGCAAACAACCAGACTTGGTGGAGTGTTGGACGAGCTTAGTGTAGGTTACTGAGTCCAAAGACTGGTTGAAATTGAGGAGCCTATTCCCAAGTAACATGAGTTTCAAACATACAATTTCACTTTAATAATGCAAAATCAAAACTTTTTGCCCTTCTTGCTCTTGGGTAAAGCGAGTTATAAAATTCGAAAAAGTAATAGGAAATAATAAAAAAAAACAAAAAAGTGTTTTTTTTTTTAAAGTTATATCTATCAGTAAGTATCAACTAACAAAAACGAACTACTCTTTTTACCCAAAAAAAAAAAAAACGAACTACTCCGCCCACGGAGAAAGCAATAGAAATAGAATAGAATGGTCTTGTCTTCAATATTTATTTATTCATAACCACAATCGTATTCCAAACTTGAAAGATGCGTTTTCTTACGATTTTCTTGGGCCTGCTCTTCTGCTGCATCTTCAAATCTGGAAATTCTGCGACTGCGAATCATCATCAGTTTAAGGTTGATGGGAAAGTGTTAGAATTGGATGAATCCAACTTTGACTCAGCTATTTCCTCCTTGGATTACATCCTCGTCGACTTCTACGCCCCATGGTGCGGTCACTGCAAACGCCTTGCTCCCCAGGTGTCCCTCTCTTTGTTCAAATTCTAATTATTGTATACCCTTTGGATCATATTGTATTTTTCTAGTTTAAAATGATTACCTTTTCAATTGTATGTTGAAGTTGAAGAATATCCATATCCTATTCCTATGAATGTTTCTTGGATTGCAGTTAGATGAGGCCGCCCCAGTTCTTGCTGAATTTAAGGAACCCGTTGTTATAGCTAAACTAGATGCTGACAAGTTCACCACTCTTGCCCATAAATACCAAATTGGGTGACCTCCTATCACTTTTCTTTCTATCTTGCATTGAAGTTGAATTTGTGGATTCCACTCATTCATTCATTTCAAATATATTGCCATTCTTAGCTTTGCTTGTATGTTGAATTCCCAATGTTGATTACAATCTTCAAGTGAAAGCCAATGTAATTACTGAATATGAGTCACTAAAATCTATTTGCTTTCCTTTATGCAGCTAAGAAATTTATTATTATGCATAGTTTTAGGATGGGCATGATTTGTTTCGGTTTAAGAATTTGGTTATTGCTGATATAATTTAATTCTGATTTTTGCAGTGGATATCCTACACTCAAGCTGTTTATGCATGGCGTTCCAATAGACTATTACGGGCCAAGGAAAGCAGATTTACTTGTTCGCTATCTGAAGAAATTCGTTGCTTCTGATGTCTCTCTTCTTAGCTCAGATTCTGCCATCACTGACTTCATCGAAGCAGCTGGTACTTACTTTCCCATATATATAGGGTTCGGCTTGAATGAGACTGTGATATCTGACTTAGCCATCAAGTATAAAAAGAAGGCATGGTTTTCTGTGGCAAAGGATTTCTCTAAGGATGCCATGGTTCTTTATGGCTTCAACAAAGTTCCTGCCTTGGTGGTTCTTCATCCAAGTTATAAGCAGCAGAACGTTTTTTATGGTCCCTTTGAAGGTTTGTTGTTGTTATTAGAGTTAACTTATATACTAACATCTTCATATGCCTTACTGACATATCTTTAATCGCATATCATTGCCAAGAATTTGACAAATACTTTAATAGTTTTCTTCAAGTCATCCCAATGCATATTGGTACATTTTTTAGTCTGATAAAAGTGTTCTGGGCAAGAGTTAGTTTGTTATAGGGATGATTCAAGGTTGTTTTTAGATTAAAAAAAAAATGATTGAAACTGCAAAGAACTTAGGAGGAGGAATCTAGGCTTTGACACCCAGGGTTTGGCTGTCATATCATGTTCTTTTCATATTCAATATGTTAGTAGCTTAAACATGAAGAGAAAAAAAAAATTATTCAATCTCATTGTAAAATGCAAAATCATGCGATTGGCTGCTTCCTCTGCTCATCAGTTATCAGTAAGTAGGATTAAGTTTTAATCTTGTCAAATTCTCCACATTCACATGTTTTCTGTTCTCTGTACAAAATTTCTTCTTTTCTTTTGTTCCTCAAATGCTTTAATTTTTTCTAATTATTTTGCATATAGTTGTCTGTGGCTACATAAAGGACAAGTTATCTTAGTGACGTTTTTCTTCCCAGAGGGCTACAACTCCAAAAAAGAAAAAGGGTAAAGAAAGCAATCTTACTCTTTTGGCTTCAATGATGCAGATGATTTGGGTGACTTTATAAAGAAAAATTTTCTCCCTCTGGCGGTGCCCATGAATCATGAAACATTGAAGATATTGAAAGATGATAACAGAACAATTGTCCTGACAATTGTGGAGGATGAAAATGAAGAAAAATCACAGAAAGCGATCAAGTTATTGGGAGCCGCTGCATCTGCAAATGGTGATTTAGTATTTGGCTATGTAGGAGTTAAACAGTGGGAAGAATTTGCTGATACATTTGGTGGTAATGAGAAGACAAAATTGCCAAAAATGATAATCTGGAACGGTGTTGAAGAGTACTTTTCAGTAAGTATTAAATTTTTCAGATGTTATATTCAGTTCTTAATGCTTGTGGTAGGACAGTAACCAGTTATCTTCTTGAGTTATACCATTGTTTATCTGTGGCGCCAAATGGACTTCATTAATCTTACAACATCATAGCATCTTGTGCATGTTCATTTTCATTGGTCACAGCAGATTGTGAAATCCGAATTTTCCTCACAATCATTTGGTTACTTTTGTTTATCTTTCTACAAAACTGGTGTTGTCTATCTCAGCAATCCATTTAAAAGATAATTCCTCTCCTCTGCATTTACTATACATTAAATCATATATGTTAGGAAACATTCGTTATGAGCTAAGGTTGTCAAGTCTTGTGCAACACTAATCACTGTTCTATTGACATTTCCCTGAATCCATTTAACATTGCAATTTTTATGTTTAAAGTCCAACATTTTTAGCAGTAAGCAAATTTGATACCCACTGGGATTTTTAATGCTGGTTGGTTTAGGTAGTTTTCTTCTCTTTTTTGACACATTGACTCATATACTACTTTTAATGGAAGGTTATTGGTTCTGAAAGCCTGGATGATGAAGAAGATCAAAGGTCCCAAATTTCACGATTTCTAGAAGGATTCAGACAAGGAAGAATAGAAAAGCATATAATTAAAGGGCCATCAGTTACTGAATTTATCAGATCCCTAATTGGCATTGGTACTGTTTTTATAATTGTGTTTTTGGTTGCAATGTTGATGCTAATACGAAGCCTATGGAAAGATGATGAGCCTCTGAAGGTCAGCACTCGCGATGAGGTTCATCTGGTTGAAAGCTCTGAAGACGAACAATCTGAGGCTGAAAGCAATGAGTATAGACCGGGGAAGAAAGAAGATTAAAGTGAGACATAGTGCGCAGATGTCAAGGAAAACAATTATACGTTCGGAACAGAGTTATTGGGTAGAGGGAAAGCTATAACACTGCTCCTAACAAATAGAGTATCCATCGATGAGATTATTTGAACTGTGTTGGGCATGAGGTTTGGTTGAAGAGCAATAATATTATAGCTATAGTTAGTAGTCATCAAGGTTCATTTTTGTTAATTTGTTATCCATGAATTTGAATTGCGGATACGTTCAATATGCTTACATTTTGTACCTATAGTTTATACTTGCCATTGCAGCATTTAGCATCTTTGTGACCTTTAAACTAGTATAGCTTTTTGCTCCTGCAAGTTTTTGAAGGAAACAATATAAGAACTAGATTATTAAACATTTATTTGTAATTCTGTAAATTTTAGTATTATCGCCACTAAGTAATACTGAAGAATAAAGCAAGTTCTTGGCACTTAAAGTTGGAGGACTGCCTGAGCAAACATCATACCTATATCTTTTTTATATACTTGCTTCAAAACCCTTTAATCAAAAGTAATCTCTGGCAACCAGCTTCAAATGCGTAGCTTTATCGGCCAACCAGTGGTGCACTAATCTGCTGACTGATGGCTGTATTACAAGTAAAATCAGAGAACAAGGTAGATTCTTATGGCTGTATTACAAGTAAAATCAGAGAACAAGGAGAAGAAATGAACCTCCTCTCAGGTCTCACCTTAACCGTCAAGAACAGAGAGAATTCCTAGGGAGAAAATAGGGATTTTATTTTTTATTTTTTATTTTTGAGAGAAGATTTTATTAATATCAATCAATGAATGTTTTACAGACTCTGAGTTTCCCTTTTATAATCCAAGCGCTACTCTTCAAATGAAAACAGAAATAGAAAAGTAACTAATAATCGTCCCTTCAACAACAAACTTAACAACTTCTAACAATCAAAACTGACTTTTGGCATGAACAACATCATTTCTCAGCATTTGCACAAGTAGTTGCAGCAGGAGCAGTCAATACAACAGCTGCATGCAAAGATGAATTTTTCAAAAACTTTCCCTAAGATACTTAGTTACTCATTTTAACCTTTTTTAATTGGTTTTCATACCTGGCGCAGGGTTCGCTGCACTAGTCACGGCATCAACAGTCAGTCCAGCAGCTGCATCAAGGATGAATGAAAGCTTTTATTCTACACTCAAAATCTTTTCTAAGACAGTTCAGCTTACATATATATATATATATATATATATATACTAATAAAGTCTCCTTTTGCTGCTATTGGTTTCTGCAGTGTCCCATATAAATTATAAAGAAACATAATAGGAGGAGAAAGTGAAATGACAAAAAACCCAATCCAACCCTCTTATCTCATGACTTGAAGAACAAATGAGTAAGGGTATTTAGGTCATTTCATGCTCGGTTTAATAGGAGAAAGTGAAATGACAAAAAACCCAATCCAACCCTCTTATCTCATGACTTCAAGAACAAATGAGTAAGGGTATTTAGGTCATTTCATGCTCGGTTTTTTCGTTATTTTGGTTGATGATTGAGGGTATTTTGGGAACTTTGTGAAAAAGGTACTATTTATGGGTCTCATTCTCCATAAACTAATGTTTTTTGTTGGATTATTTTTCTAATGATCCTCATACTTTTATACTTTATGCTATTTAGTCCTTTAGAATTATAGGTTGGACGATTTAACGCGTTCGCTTTTATTTTTATATTTTTTTTATATTTGTCCGATTAAGATGATTCAAGTGTTTATTAAAAGGTAATTTCATGATCTACAATTTTCATTTAGAACTCAAAAGTCAATTTTAGTGTTTTGATTCTAAAAATTGCTTCTGAAATTTTGTGGTTTTGATTGCCGGTTAATTTAATATCGTATAATTTTTTGTCCCACATCTCCGATTGAAGTTATTGAAGTGTCGGTTAAAAGGTTATTGCATGATTTACGACTTTCGTTAAGGGTTCAAAAGGGAATTTTTATGTTTCAAGATCTCCATTAACAAACATTTTCTTATTTGAATTATTTATCAAATGGCCCTCATACTTTTCTACTTTATACTACTTAATTCTTTACAAATTCTATCTTAATCTAGCGTTTAAGCTTTATTTTTTTTATTTGTTTTTCTATATGTCCAATGAAGTTGATTTATGTGTCTATTAAAAGGTGTTAGGGGCCAAAACCGGGAAGGCTCAAGTCTACCGAATCCTCTCCAAACACCCTCCAAGGTTGGGCCAATCTATCTCTTATCCATTTCTATTTTTATTTTGTCCCAACCAAACACATACACAAATATTGGGTAAATGGGCCACAAATACCACACAAAAGCCCACTTCTCTTTTACCCAATAACCAAAAAGTCCCCAAACGCATATATAACACAGGGGCAATTCTATTCCAAAAGTCCTCAAACACATATATAACACAGAGGCACCTATATCCAAGTCCCCC
>AWUE01018302.1:0-21294 GCA_001974825.2 Corchorus olitorius
ACTTTCCCAATTTGAAAAACTTAAATTGATGAAATTCTTTTTGATTTTTGAGTTTTGAATTTTTTTGGATTTTTGAAAATCTTTTTATTAATTTTGAAACACTCAACTTTTTCATTTTGATTTTTTTTTTTAATTTTGGAAAAGTAAAAGAGAACAATTCACAAGCACAAACGTTTTTTTTTTTTAATTTTGAAGAAAATAGTTTTATTCCAATTCATTTTCAATTTCTATTTTTTTGGATTTTCTTTAACAATATTAAAAAAACATCGATTTGAAATAAACCTTTTTTCTTTTAATTTTTTGAAACCTTTTTCTTTTCCTTTTTTTTATTTTATTTGATTATTCCAAAAAGATTACTAAACTTAATTTCTAAGTGCATGAATGCGAATGATGAATGCAATTCCAATTAATGCATAATTACCAGATAATTATACAAGAAATACCTTCCGGGCACCCGCCACTCGTACTGGCTAAGACGCCCGTCCGAATATCCCAAGGCTAGAAAGGATAAATTAAGACCGACAATAATTGTCTAAGTCCCAATTAATCGTTCCATCATCGGATCCGAATTTTTATCTCACATGACATAGTATTTAATAACATTTGAAGAAATATATAAAGGAATATAAACATTTAAAGAAATATAAACGTGGATGCAAGTGGCCGAACTAATTTAGTTTTTTTTTAATTTAATTTTATGACTTTTGCTAATTTATTTTAAATTAAGCTAAATTACTAAGTTAATTAAACCTAGACCCAAATACTCATCAAATTAGACCCAAATACTAACAAAACAAGCCCAAAAAGGAAGGCCCAAATAGTAAAAGAATTAGAAACCCAAATAATTAAGAAACAAAAAGAAACCCAAAATAATTAAGAAGCCCAAATATTACCCAACTGGAGTGGGTTTGGCGGGTTGGACCTGGGCCGGGTTTGGGTCATAGCAGGTCGGGTTCTAGGGTTTGTATAAGTAGACAAACCCTAGCCTTTTATTTCAAACTCTTCCTTCTCCTCTCAACTGCGCCGCCACCATCACTGTTCGCCGGCAGTCCTCCCCGCCGCACTAGAGCTCCGACCACCGTCGGAACGCCGTCAAAAACTCCAGATAGAGTCGCTCGATCCTCCTCGCCCCAGATCTGTAGTTGGCTTCCTCAAAATCACACCAAAGACCCTTCGAACAACCTTTGCCGAACCAAGACTTTGGCTTCTCCGATCTCCCACCTCAACCGTCGGATGCGGGTGGAATCAAGGTATGTTATGATGTCGTCAAATAGAGATAAGGAACCAGATAAGAGAAAGTAGGTTGAGAGAAAGAGTTTTTTGAGAGTTTAATTGATATTCTGGTTAAGTTTTCAAACATAACAGACAGAGTACTTATACAACGGCTAATTAGGAAATTAATTAACTGTCATAGCAGAATTTAAACACATAGATAAATGGGCTTGGGTCACAATGTAATTGGGCCCTTCCCCTCTTGGACTTGGGCGTGTAACAGTTGCCCCTCTCTGGAAACCATCCTTGTCCTCAAGGATTGAAGGATGGAAACCTTTGTTGCAGCGTGAACAAACATTCCCAAGTTGCCTCTTCTGGCTGACCATTACTCCACAGAACAAGGACCTCCGTCACGGCTCGGCCTCTCCTCTTGACCATTCGACGGTCTAAAATTTCCACAGGTTCCTTTGCAATAACACCTTCTGGATCAATGATGGGAAGCTGTGATTGCGAGAGAGTTGTGCCAATGTGCTTCTTGAGTTGGCTCACATGAAACACCGGATGCACTTTGGAGCCAGCAGGCAATGCCAACTCATAAGCCACAGCTCCAATCTTTTTGAGCACAGGGAAAGGCCCAAAGAACTTGGGAGAAAGCTTCAAGTTGGACTTGTGATGCACTGACATCTGTCGGTACGGTTGGAGTTTCAAGTACATAAGGTCTCCAATTTGAAAGGTTATGTCTGTCCTGTGTTTATCGGCTTGTTGTTTCATTCTGTTCTGAGCTCGTTGTAAATGAAATTTGAGCAGTTTAATGGTGGCTTCTCGAGCTTGGAGACTACGATCAACAGTGTCCACCTTAGATTCCCCTGGCAAGTATGGCATATAGACTGGTGGAGGTTGGCCGTAGAGTATTTCAAAGGGAGTTACCTTGGTTGCAGTGTGAAAATTAGTATTGAACCAGAATTCAGCAGTAGGCAACCACCTGGACCATTCTTTTGGACTCTCACCAGAAAAGCATCTCAAATATGTTTCTAGGCTTCTATTGGTAACCTCTGTCTGCCCATCAGTTTGTGGGTGATATGCTGATGACATCTTGAGTTTAGCTCCCAATAGCTTAAATAGTTCCTGCCAAAAAGAGCTAAGAAAAATCTGATCCCTGTCAGAAACTATAGAATTAGGTGCTCCATGTAATTTAAAAACATTGTCCAAAAATGCCTGTGCCACAGTGATTGCAGTGTAAGGGTGGGAGAGAGGGATGAAGTGTGCATATTTACTGAGGCGATCCACCACTACCATTACAACTTCCTTCCCATGAGAGTTTGGAAGACCAGTAACAAAGTCCATGGATATATCAGTCCAGACTTTGGTAGGAATGGGGAGAGGTTGGAGCAAGCCAGGTGAAGCCACATTCTCAGGTTTGTTTTTCTGACAAACCACACATTCCCTCACATAATGCCTAGCATCTTTCTTCATTCCCTTCCAAAACAGCACACTAGAAAGTCTTTGTATTGTGGCATCCATACCCGAGTGCCCTGAAGATGGGGATGCATGGAAATATAACAGAATATCTTGTCTGAGTTGACTATCATTACCCACCACAAGCTTCCCCTTTCTCCTTAATTGATCATGCTGCCAGGTATATTTGGCAGAATTGCCACCTACTGATTTAACCCTGTGTATAAGCTTGACTAGACTGGGGTCAGAGAGCCAAGAATTCTGAACTCGAGTGATCAAATCTGTTTGAACCACTGAAATACCACAAAATTGAACAGTTGGTAATCTGGACAGTGCGTCAGCTGCTACATTGGATTTCCCCTTCCTGTATACCAGTTCAAAATCATATCCCATCATCTGCACCAACCACTTATGCTGGGCTGGAGTGGAAGTGGATTGGTTTAAGAGGTATTTAAGGCTTTCATGGTCTGTTTGAACCTTGAAGTGTCTTCCTAACAAATAAGCAGACCATTTCTTAACCGCTGCCAGAATGGCCATCATTTCCTTTTCATACACATAAAGGGTCTGATGTCTTGGAGACAAAGCCTTGCTAAAGAAGGCAATAGGCCTGCCACCTTGTGATAGCACTGCCCCAAGGCCAGTTCCTGACGCGTCAGCTTCAATGACAAAACTTTCCTGAAAATTTGGCATTTGAAGAACTGGTGCTGAAGTCATTGCTTTTTTCAATTGAGCAAAGGCCTCAGTAGCTGCTGCAGTCCATGTGAAGCTATTCTTCTTCAGGAGAGAGGTCAGTGGCTGAGCTAAAACTCCATAATGTCTAATGAACCTTCGGTAATATCCCGTAAGGCCTAGGAATCCCCTTAATTGTTTTAAATTCTTGGGAATAGGCCACTTGCAGTATACTTGTGATCTTATCCTCATCCATAGCTACTCATTCTGAAGAAATAACATGACCGAGATATTCAACTTTTGAAGAAGCAAAAGCACACTTGGACAATTTCACATGAAGCTGATTGTTTTTCAACACTTCAAAAACCTGTTTTAAATGATTCATATGGTCTTGCCAATCTTTGGAGTAAATGAGAATGTCATCAAAGAATACTAAAACAAATTTCCTAAGAAATTTCTGAAAAACAGTGTTCATGAGGCTTTGGAATGTAGAAGGGGCATTGGTTAGCCCAAAAGGCATGACTAAGAATTCAAAATGCCCATGATGTGTTCTGAAAGCTGTTTTGTGGATGTCTTTGTCAGCCATTCTGATCTGGTGGTACCCTGACCTGAGATCCAGCCTAGAAAACCACTGAGCACCATATAGCTCATCTAGTAGTTCTTCCACCAAGGGAATGGGAAATTTATCCTTGATGGTTAAGTGATTGAGTTGGCGATAGTCCACACAAAATCTCCAGCTGCCATCTTTTTTCTTAACTAAAACCACTGGGGAAGCAAAAGCACTGTTACTATCCCTAATGATGCCTGTAGACTTCATTTCTGTTACCATAGTCTCCAATACATCTTTCTGGACGGTGGGGTATCTATAAGGTCGAATTTTAACAGTTTGTGACTCATCCTTTAAAGGGATTTGATGGTCATGTGATCTTTGAGGAGGTAACCCAAGCGGAATGCTGAACACAGTATTAAACTTCTGGATAAGTGATTCCAAATCAGGAGGGAGTGGGGTCCCTGTGGTGGTCGACGTGGTCAAAGCAAAACTCTGTGGGTAGTCTATACATAATAACAGTGTATACAAACTCTTGCCAGGGACAGAGGCTCTACTAGCTTGTTTATCAGTGAACAAGGACATTTCTGTAGCCTTCAGACCTTGCAGCTGATGTAAAACATTGTCAATGGAAAACTTCATCAAAAGTAAGTTAAAATCCCACCATATAGGACCTAAGCTTTGTAGCCATTGAATTCCCAAAACCATGTCGCACCCAAGCAGCTGTATCAATAACACATCAGTATTTTGTACTAGGCCCTGCACTTCCCATTTCAGCTGTCTACACATTTCTTTACAAGTAAGAGCCTCACCATTAGCAACTGTGACAGGAACATGTGACATAGGTAAAGTGGCACACCCTAGTCTTTTTGCTACAGCAGTATTAATAAAGTTGTGGGTGCTGCCTGTATCAATGAGAATCATAATCCATTGATTTTTTATCTTTCCAGCTACTCGCATTGTTTGTGGGCCTGTAGCACCTAAGAGGGCATGGAGAGTGATTATGGGGTTGCTACCATCAGCCTTAGTAGGTAAAACAGCTTCTTCAATAATGTCGGTGCTATCACTAGATTCATCAGTGTCAACAGTAGGCTCATAAGTCTCTTCCAGAAACAATTGGTATAATTGAGCCTTCACCCCGCACTTATGACCAGGACTAAATTTCACTCCACACCACATACACAAGCCTTGTTTCCTTCGAGCATCCCTTTCCTCTCGGTTAGGGATTTTGGGAGAGCTAGGGGAATGGGATTTAGAAGAAGAAGATGTGGATTTGGGGTAGGTTATCATAGGAGTAGTTGGTGTTGTGGAAACCAGGGGGGGCAGTTTCTTGGGTGGGTGGTAGGTTGTATATGCGTTGGAATTTCCAGCGATAGGAAAGAAAACAGGTGAATAGGTTTGGCCAGTGTCAGTGGCAAGCAAGAATTCAATATGTCTAGCATAGTTGACAGCCTGTGATAATGTTCTGGGGTTGTTTACTTGAACTTGTCTCGAAATCTCAGGTTTCAAGTTGTTTAAAAAGATGCATAAGGCTTGGTCTTCAGAACACTTAGACAAATTTAGTAATGACTCAAAGGCATCAAAAAACTCATCAACAGTACCAGTTTGTTTTAAAGCTACCAGTTGAGAAAATGGGTGTGAATATTCATTGCAACCAAATCTCTCTCGCATAGCATAAAGATAAGTAGGCCATGAAATCTCACCGGCGAGCTCCATTGTTCTCATGTAGTGAAGATGCCACTGAAGCGCGCGGCCTTCCAAGTGCAGCATAACCGTCTGAATTTTGTCCTGCTCGGCCGTAGCGTCGGCGGCAAAAAATTGAATGATTTTACTATGCCAGCCAAAGAAATTTGATCCTTCAAATCGGGGACACTCAAGCTTAGATCGTTTTGTGAAGGTACGAGACTGAGAACTCATCTCCAAGGTATGCTCACCAGATTTGGGGTTCTGGCCCGTCCCCTTTTCGATTGAGTTAGTCTCCGATCAGACCCCGACGCCTCGCCAATCCGCTTGAATGAAGATTCCACAAGCCGACGCATCTCCACTGTTAACAGACAGAGTACTTATACAACGGCTAATTAGGAAATTAATTAACTGTCATAGCAGAATTTAAACACATAGATAAATGGGCTTGGGTCACAATGTAATTGGGCCCTTCCCCTCTTGGACTTGGGCGTGTAACATGTTATCTCACTCCGCTTCTACTTTCTCTTCATGGTTAGAATTTGTATATGGGTGAACTTACTGATGATGGGGGGAAAAGAAAATGTAAACTTTTTCTTTTGATTTTTTTGGGTTTTCTGTTGAAATTATCAAGCTAGCTAGGGATTTTTCTTAAAGATGGAAACTGAATGCTTGTTCTTTTTTGCTAAAAAAAATTAGGAAGCTGTTAGCTTTTTTCTTGGAGACTCTCTCCCTTTTTTTTTGCTTCCAAAATTTTTTCATGAACTTTTAGCTAAAAACTACTAAGGGTTTTTTTTTGTGTTGCTGTGGTACTGAAAGGATGATGATCGAGGGAACTAGAAAAAGAAAAAAGAAAAAAGCTTTAGGGAGAAGGGTGCTGTTATCGGAAAAAAAGCTAGTTTGTGTTTTTTTTTGGGTTCAAGAATTAGCCAGACTCAAAATAAAATGAGAGAGAGTGTGTCCTAGTGTGTGTTCTGTCTCCTTTTTTTTGGTGCTGAATCCTCTGCTTTTATTTAACTCCTTTACCTTCTTTTGTCTTCTCTGCAGGTAAGACTTGATGCCCAAGCCGTGTGGAGAGATGAGCTGGCAAGGGTGAAGTTTCCTTCCCCTTTCCTCTTTGTTTTGTCTGCTTGTGGTATTGAAGAGTGCAGTGTGTGCAGGTGTAGGTAAGCTCTGTTTTATTTGTTGTGCACGGTGGAGAATGTCTCATTGTCGTGGGATGCTCTCAATTTTCATTAAATCTGCCTTATAGTGTTCTCTTTTGTTGGCCAAGTTTGTGTGGTGTATTTGAACTATTGGACTTTGTAAAAGAAACTGGAATTGATGATTGCTGTTAATGCTTGCTATAATGGAATTCACTACTAGTTATTTGGGTATTGTTCTTGCTGCAATTTTATGAACTGTGATGTTGCATCTGATCAGGATTAACCAAAACATGCTTGAGATCACATTAAACTGCTTGAATCTGCCTTGAATTTTCTCCCTATTGATGTGTTGTTGCTTGCTGACTTGAATGGTGGGGTCATTGCATGCTTAATTACTTGACAATTGATGCTAACTGTGCAAATAAATATGCCCTGCAACCTCTATTTCACTTCGTGCTCATTATCTCTGTCCCTGAAAGACGAAATGGCTTGAATTGCTTGCTTCATTCATGTTGTAATTTGAGAAAATTGCTTTTACATTGCTGATTTTGCTTGTTAATAGTTGCCATTGCTTTTGCTCTTTATCCTGCACTGTCATGATGTCCTTGTTTGTGCTTTGATTACATTGTGCTCTGCCTTGTGTGATCAACACTGCCATTTTGTCCTTAGGTTCGACTCCCATTTAGCTCAAATGGCCACTAATCATATCTCGATTTCGTTGTGCAGGCGGCATTAAACTTCAAGGTGAATTCCATTTACTTTTTGACACTTAGACAGCCAACGCTCAAGAATGAGAAGGATGGAGTCAAAGTGATGGCTACAAGACCAAATTATCATGTAACATCGATTTGTACTCCACGTGTCCCCGCTTTGTAATTTTGCAAATGACAATCCCCCCTTTTTTTGAATTTGTAAAATGTGTATGCTAGCACTTTGAGACATGAAATGCAACCAAAGAAATAGAAATAAAATTCCTTTTGCAATTTGAAGTGAACATTCATTTAAAAGGAAAATTGACTCATTTCTGTAAAATGCATTTTGAGTTCTCCCAACTCATCAAGCCCACATTAAATTTCTAAGGAGAATGCCCAAAATGTACAAACTAACCAAATGGTCAAAAATCAATTCCAATTGTCCGAGAATGGTATTAACCCAAAGGTGGCCTAAAAGTAGAGCCCAATGAGAAAAGATCCAAAGTAAAACCAAAGCTCAAAGCCCATCCCCACTAGAGGAAAATTAAGGTGAAAGGAAGTACTTGACTAGATATGGGTTGGGAATAAGAAATAAAAGGACAAAGTAAAAGGAATAAGTATTTGAGAGAATTATTTAATGGAATTTTGAAAGAAAAAGGGATATGAACCAAAATAGGGTGTCTACATGAAGTCAATTTGATGTTCAATCCCTATAATTGGTGGTAAACCATTAGGAATCTCCTCAGAAAACAAATCTGCAAACTCATCTAAAAGAGAAACAATTTTGCTTGGAAGTTCTCCAGCCAAGTTGTTAGTGCTCACAAGTGTACTTTTAAGCAAAAGTAAGAATAAAACAGAATTATCTTTCAAAGCACTTTTAATCTCACTCTTAGAAGCTAACATACACTCTTTAACAGCTTTCTTAGAACTGGCTTGCACAATTGATGTATTTCCAATGCAATCACTAGAACTATCATGCTTTGCCTTTTCTTTAACCCTACATTCATCCTCTAACTTAGAAAAATCCTCTTTCAATTTAAGTTGATCTTTTAAAGCTTCTTGAGGTGATAAAGGAATTAAAGTAATAGGCCTCTTACCATGCATAAAGGTGTACTTGTTGGACTCTCCATCATGCTTCACCTTATTGTCAAATTGCCATGGTCGACCAAGTAGCACATGGCATGCTTGCATTGGCAAAACATCACACAAGACATCTTCTTTGTAACTGCCCAAAGAAAGAGAAACTAAAACTTGTTTGTTAACTTTAATCTCCTCCTTGTCGTTAATCCATCCTAAACTATAGGGTTTGGGGTGTTTGGTAGTGGGTAATTGCAACTCCTTAACTAAATAAACACTAGCTATGTTTGTACAACTCCCACCATCAATGATCAAACTACTAGGCTTTCCATTCGCATACATCCTCATATGGAACAAGTTTTCTTTTTGATTTTGCACATCATCTTTCACATATGCACTCAAGGCTCTCCTAGCAACCAAATTCTTGAGTGAAGCTAACTCATCTCCATCATCATCTCCCTCTTGCGCAGAACCTCCTTCATCATCTCGATCACTAAAATCCACCTCTTCGCTCACAATTTCACCATGATCACTAAGATACATCACCTTTTTGTTAACACAATCCTTAGCATAATGACCATAACCTTGACACTTGAAACACTTAAGGTGAGATTTAGAATTAGAACTAGAAGAAGATGAAGATTTAGAATCGGATTTAGGTGTAACTAACCCTTTTTGCGCCACCTCCTTACTTTGAGTTTTCTCCTCTTTCTTGATTGGAGTTTTCCATGAGTTTGATGATGAAAATCCTCTCCTTGTTGCGCCACTCCTTTTGATTTGCCCCTCGTCCTTCAATGCATGGTGTAACAACTCCTCCACATCATAGTGTTGTTGCATCTCCACAATGTCATGAATCTCCGTATTCAATCCCGCAAGAAACCTAGCCATGGTGGCTTGTGGAGCCTCTTCAATTTCAGCCCTTGATATCAACAACATCATCTCGGAGTAGTACTCATCTACACTCTTTGATCCTTACCTCAAAGTTTGTAAGCTTTGGTATAGAGAATTGATGTAGAAGCTTGGAACAAATCTCTTCCTCATGCAACTCTTCAATTCGGCCCATGTGTCAATTGGCCTCTCCAAAATCCTTCTCTTTGACTGCACCAATTGATAATACCAATTCAAAGCATTCTCAACAAATTCAAGGATAGCAATTTGTACCTTCTTAGCCTCGGCAAAAGGATGATAATCAAAGTACATGTCCAATTTTGACTCCCACTCCAAGTAATACACAGGTGTCCCTCTCCCATTGAACTTTGGTATTTTGTACTTGATGTTGCCCTTAGGCTCATCTCTTTGTTCTCCTCTTCTAGGCTGCAAGTTTACATTGTAAGCTTGGCCTCCAAGTTCTTGTTGCCTCAATCTCTCCATAGTGTCAACTCTCCTAGCAATTTCCCTTTGTTGAGCTTGTTGTTGTTGTTGATCTCTTTGCTCATTGTTTGGTGCGGCATTGTTCTCTCTTTGTTGAGGTGGTGGCTCTTGTTGAGCTTTAGCCATACTTTCCATCCTTGCATCCATGGCATCTAATCTTTGCATAAGTGCTTGCATCATGGCATTCAAATCATTGTTTTGATTTTGATATCCCATTGTTCCCACACACAAAGAAAAGTTAGTGATAAAAATTCCTCACAGGTGTGTGTGTGAATTACCTTTGTTGTGCTCTCGTGTTTGCACTCAACCTATGGAATGGCGATCCACTACTCTCTTAATGATCTCACAAGATTATGCCTTTTTCTAGCTTCAATAGGCCTAATAAGAGCAAATTGTTAGAGCCTCCTTTCTTCTCGTGACCTACTTGAGGAACAAACAATTAAGAGCAATAACTTGAGTGAATCAAAAACAAAAAGTGATCTATACAATCCAAACAGCCTTTTGTCTCCCAAACTTGCTGCACAAAACACAATTAGCAACACAAATCAATCAATTCAATCAATTATAAACCCTAGTACCACTTAGATACAATTTTGTACCACTTGTCTCCAATAGGGTTTAAACCTGAAATCTTTCAAATTAGATCTCAATTCACAGCAAAAGCAACCCAAGAATCTCAAACAAACAATCAATTAGGGTTAGATGCAAACAATTGACTCAATTGCTCAAAACAAACCCTAATCCCCAAATTCCCAAATCAAGAACACTAGTTTCTGGAAAAACTCGATTTCGACACAGATTTTTATGATTTTTTTCAATATTTTCCCAGAAAGATCACACTAAAATAAGTCTAGATCTCAAATTTCAAAGCTTTCCGAGCTCAACCGAAGCCAGAATAAATTTCACAAGTTTCTGGTCGAACATTTTTTTATTTTTTTTTAATTTTTTGATATTTTTCGATTAAACTAAAAGGTATGGGGACTCCATATCTGAATTTTCAAGTCTATTGGAGTTAAGATGAAACCATAATGAATTTTTGAATTTTCAGAATTTTTAGATCTAGAAAATTTGAAAAAAACTTTGATGGATGAGATGGATGAAAAACTTGATGATAGATGAATAGAAGGATAGATTTACCGATTGAAGATGACAACCTATGCTTTGATTACCAATTGATACAAATCTAGTTGTTTTAAGATTCAAATCCACCCTTGTGACCCGCCAAGAATCAACTTGAACAACTTTCAACTCTAGATGTGTATGTCGACAATCTCACCCAAGCAATCCTCTTCTTTCGTTGGCCTTAGACCTCCAATTAGACCTGCAATTGAACACCTAAGATCACAAGATTCACAAGCAATCAAGTATCACAACTTAATTGTTTGCTAGGACTCTACAAGATTGATGAACCCTAAGTTTTGCTCAAACTAGAACAAAGAAGCTAAGATAATCAATTTGGGTAAAAAGCTCAATTTTATTAATCAACTCAACTTGTGTTTACAAAAGGGGGTTGGTGCCTTTATATAGGCAAGAGGGGGGGGGGGTGGATTAGATTTAGAAAATCCTAAGCCTTAAGGGTAAAGGAAAGGGTTAGGAAGGAGCTAGGAAAGATCCTACTCCTTATTCTACTAGGAAAAGGAAAATAACAAGTCCTATTAAAACAAGGATTGGACTTAGTCAAACAAGGCCGAACCCAATGTCATCTAAACTAAATAGATAGCTAATTAAAGATAGAATAAAGCCCACAATGGCAAAATTACAACTTCAATGGCCTAATACTCATTGATTTCAAGTAGAGTACATAACTTGGAATCAATGGGAATATTCCTTTGGTGATGTTCTCCAATGGGCTTCAAATGAACTCCAATGGCCTTTAACTCTTCAAGATGAACTCCAATGGGGCTCAATAATGCTTCCTTGAACCTTTCAGCTCTTGCTCTTGTCATTGGACCTAATGGCATATTCAATGGATCAAATGACACCTTAGGCAACTCCAATGAGCTTGAAACCTTCTCCAATGAGCTTGAAACTTCTTTGTGAGTATTCCTAGCATCTTCAAGCTTCTCCAAGCCTCCTTGCCGAATGTGCTCATCCTCTCCATGATCTCCATTGAGCTCTTTAAGACCATGATAAGTCTTTGGCGCATCATCTTATCCTCTTTTTTCCTCCTTATTAGTCCATTTTTCAAAGTGACAACTATGGTAAGATCAAAAGTATCTCTTTTCCTCTATATATCTCAATATACATCCCCCCACACTTACTCTTTTGTCTCATTTTGTCAAAAACCAAAGGATATTTAGGTAAGTATTGGGTTCATCGAAAAAATGAGGTTCAAAGTAATAAGAATATATGAATAAAGAACAAAGGGGATCTTTGTTTGTTTTCTCTTGACTCAGATTTGGGTGTGATACAAGTTAAAGGAAGTAAAATCATTTGAATCATTCTCATACTCAAAATTACTTTTAACATGGTAAATTTTGGTTAAAAACTTCAATGACTAAAAATATCATGCAAAAAGTTTCATACTTTTCATCATTTTCATCAACATACTTGGAGTACTGATCGAGCCAAAAACAACCCTAATTTTTATAGCTATTTTCTTATGTTTTTGGATGAATTTATGCTCTAATATATCTTATTTTGTTAATATTTGTGTTTTTGAGTCTTTAAGAGATGAAAAATGGAAACTTACTAATTTTCACTATTTTTGGAGTTATTTTGATGACTTTTTACACAGATATGAGCAAAGTAATTTTTAATGAAGATTTGAAGATTCAAAGTTCATGATTGAAGATTAATTGAAGATAATTTGAAGATATGAATGTCATTGAAGAATTTTTTCAAGGAGCAAGAATTGAAGATCGAGCTTAAATCGCGAAGGAATGAAGACAAGCTATGAAGAAGGCTTGAAGACATGGAATTATGAATATTTTATATGGGTTAATTTTCAGCCCATATAAGCCCATAATTGGAATTTAAAACCCAATTGGTGCCGCACAAACCCTATAAGCCCATGAGTAGGCGTTGGAAAGAGGACTTCGAGATCTACAACTTTGCTTTGAAACTCAAAGCTCAGTTCTGTCATCTTCAAGCCCGAAATTGCTGTCGAAGTCTCTACACGATTCCAGAATTTTCCAGGATCCGATTTTAACCTATATTTTCGGCCTAGGAAGAGTTTTAAGTCAACTTGGAGACCAAGTTAAACCGTCCTAGAGTCCTATCAGAGTTATAATTGGAGTCTTTAGGGGTTATTTTCCACTAAAAATAGCCACTTTAGGTCTAGGTTTTTATTATGTAGAGATTGTATTTTATTTTTGAAGAATTGCTTGAAGATTTGGAGGAGAAAGTCTTGGAGCCCCCCCCCCCTCTTCTTCCGATCCATAGATAACTTTTTCTTCTTATTCTTTGGATGCACACTCAATTCATGAGTGAGTAATCCTTTTCTTTTGTCCAATGTAGAATTTAATTGATCTCTTGACTTATATCATGGTGAGATTTTGTGCTTATATATGAAAATTGTTTTGGGTATTTCTCAATTCTCTGTTTTAATCCTATGTTGCTTGTTTTGATGGATTAGAGTCGACACTATCTTGATAAATTAAGTTAACATTAGCTAAATTAAGTCTAGAATTAACACCTCAGATTTAATTGTTTGTAGCAATTGGATGAGAATTAACACCTCCTTTCCAAGAGATTTAAGAATCAATTGGTAAATTATTGCTTGTTGTGCTTGTTTATAAATTACTTGTTCTTAATGCTTTGTTCTTTAGTAATTTTTAAGTCTCAAAAGGGAAATCAATTGCCAAAAGAATGATAGGGATAATTTAAACCTCAAAAGGGAAATCTTATCTAATTTGGTAATTTAGGATTTAATTCCAAACAAATTATCCAATGTTTTCATAATTTTTAGATATCAATGATCCATGTTATTTTTGTCAAGATGGATATTAATTCTATGTTGGATGGTTTTTTTTTATTTTCTCAATTTATTCACTGCTTTTGATTGATTGTTTTCTTTAATTTTCTTGATTGCTTTCTTAAGTTAATTTTAATTGCTGTTTGATTTAATTTAGCTCAACTTTCAAAATTCTCTTTATTTTGTTTGTTTGTCTTAAGAAAAAGAATAATAACCTATCTCTTTGTGGGTTCGACCCCTACTTGCCCTAGCTATTTTTAGTTAGTAATTGTTGAGATTATTTTTATGATTTGCTGACGACCGATCAAGTACTATTGAAAAAATTTTAATCACTTTTCAATCATGGAAAATCTATTCCAAAAAAATTTCAAGAATTGTATTCTATCCCCCCCCCCCCTCCCCCCACACTTACAAAATTACACATTGTCCTGAATGTGTGAACTAAGCATACATCAAAGCATGACAATGTATAAACATGGGTGGTTAAACAATCATGCAAATTCAGTATTTAGATCAATTAATCAAAAAAATATGCAATAACAAACATTAAACACAAAAACAACAATTTCAGGCGACTAAAATAGCATCCTTAGTTGATTGAAATGCAGTCATTCATCATATTAATGCTTTTGCATACATCAATCAAAAGATCAAACTTGCATAAAAAAAAAATCTCTAGATCTCATAACACTAAAATGATATGCAAAATAAAAGATAAAATCAAAATTAACTAAACAAAACTAATCATGTGTTTCCAAAATTCAAAATCAAAGCAAGAAATGTCAATAGCAATTCAATAGATAAAGCAATTAAGATCATAAGAAAGAGCTAGAGAAAGCTCAGTCAATTGGTGTGCTATCATCATTCAATCAATGAGCTCTTCTTCTCAATCTTTTGCGTCTTTGACAATCATATTTTGGTCTTGAATGTTACCTAACAAATTCACAACAAGAAAATTAGTCCTTAGGGTGTAAATTAGCAAAAACTTACAAAACGAAGAGAACTAAGTGTCTAGAATGATCCTTGGGAACTTGTAGCATGTCTTAGGAGAGACTTTGTGCTCTCTCTAAGCATAGTAGAGGTTGTTGAATACGTCCAAGCTGGCTGTTATGCAAAGTAGTAGGCTAAGGTGTCATCTTGAGCTTCATTTGCTTTGACAAGTGAGAATTCGGCACACATCTCTTGCATGCTACCTTCGGCCTTCATGTGCTTGATCATGTTGTCTATTTAAGTGAGAATAGGACTCAATGGAAGAAGTTTGAGGTCCTAAAGTCATGCGCATTCACGCGTGGCTTGGTGGAGATGAAGTGGTTAACCATGTGTAGATACCCATTTCTTGCTGGTATCCTTTAACTTGGTTCGAATTGTCTCTTAATTTTGCATTAGGGGGCATTTTGATCGTTTTAATTAATTGGTAGTCCATTTCTAGCATCTCAGTAGAATAGTCAATTTAATAAGTCTTTTGTATTATTAGTAGCACATCCTCTCCATGCTCTCCATTATCATGATCAGCCTTTGGCGCATCACCAAAATACCCTTTCGGACAAAGGGTTAGCCTTGTCACATTTCTTGCATTGAGACTTAGTTTCCCAAAATACCCTTTCGGACAAAAGGTCAGCCTTGTCACATTTCTTGCATTTAGATTTAGCTTCCCATAAAACCCTTTCAGACAAAGGGTCAGTCTTGTCACATTTCTTGCATTTAGATTTAGTTTCCCAAAATACCCTTTCAGACAAAGGGAGGAATTTTGTGCATGTCGACTTGATCATGTTAATTTCGACTAGGTATGCTTTGTGTTATCGATTTTGATATGGTGATATCGATTATGACGTTGTTTCGATGTTGTTTGTATTCTTGGTGATTTGATTCATGTTTTTTTATCAATCCCTATGATTATTGCTTATGTAGTGAATTGATTGTTGTTAGATTTAGGCCTGTCTAATTATAATCTTTGCATGACAATTGCTAGATTAGATTCAGTGAATAACTAGTAATTGGATCTAATTGTTAGTAGTATGGTTTAATATGATCAATGAATAAGTAGTAATTGAAGTATTAAATTGGGATTTGATTTGATCTTATGCTTAGATGAATAACTAGTAATCATAAGTATAAGCTTGGTTTATCTATGGTTCTTAATGCTTTATTAATTACTTGAATTGGTGAATAACTAGTAGCTAATTTTGGTAATTGATAAAAGATGTTTAATCAGTAATAACTAATACTAATTAGAATTATAATTAGTGGATTAGGATGAAGAAGAATAACTAGTATTCTGATTCCTTGCCAAGAATTGAATTAAATTGATTGGTGATCCGATGATCCATAATTTTATTTGTCAAGAGAGAGATTGATCTTATATTGGGAAGGTGTTTATTATCTGTTGTTTTCCTTATTTAAATTGCTTTCTAATTGCTTTTTATTTAATTTGAATTGGTTAACCTCTACTTCTTTAATTTTGATTGTGACAAATTGAGTTTAAAGAGCCAATAATTCTCTCTGTGGGATCTACCTGTGCTTGCCCTAGCTACTTGTTAGAGTTAGTTCAGTATTTATTTTTGTGATTACTGACGACGTGATCAGATCCCTTCTTTGTTCGTCGGCCCTAGATGAACAATTATACCTGCAATTGACAACCTAAGATCACAAGATTCACAATTAGATAATCACTATCTAATTGTTTGCTACAAGATTGAAGAAATCCTAAGTATTTTCAAACTAGAACAATCAAGCTAAATTCTCAAACGAACTCTCTTTGATTGGAAAACTTAACTTAGTTTTACAAGAGAGATATGGAACCCTTATATAGTAGTAGGGGTTGGTCATAAAGAGAATAAAAGACCTATGGGTGGCTAACTTATTAGGCCAAGCCCAACTAGGAAAAAGAAATAAAAATAAACTTAAAAATAAGGTTTTTCCCGCAACAAGTCCTGGGCAGGAGTTGTCCAAGTCCTGGGCAGAAATTGTTCTGAAATTCATGCTTCTTTCAACAGACCACATCCTAGGCAGGAGTTGTTAAGTCCTGGGCAGGACTTGTCCTGTTTTTAGGTTTCAATAACAAGCAAATTAATAAGTTTTTCTTTGCTCAAATCATCTTCAAAGGTCTTTAATTGAACTTCAATGGTCTTCATATCTTCAAGATGAGTTGGAATAAAACCCATGAGTGACTCTTTGAACGTCTTAGCTCTTTATCTTGTCATTGGACCTTCAGGTAAGCTCAATGTATCAAATGGCTTCTTACTGAGCTTTGGTGCAAGTCTATCTTGATCTCCATGGTCTCCTTGTATCTTTATGCTTCCATGCACATCCTCTCCATGCTCTCCATGGTCATCTTCAAGTCCATGATCAACCTTGGGCGCATCATCTCCTCCCCCTTGAAGAAGATTTGTCCTCAAATCTGCATCATTATCAAACAGAGACAAGTCAGCAACATTAAAGGTAGCACTTACATTACCATACTCCCTAGGAAGATCTAGCTTGTAGTGAACAACAATGCCTACACCAAATGCATCAAATTCAATCTCAAAAGTAGAATTAAAATTAGGTAAAACAAGCAATGGAGCATTAGTAAGCTTAGTCTTTAAGGTCTCAAATGCTTCTTGTTGTTCTGAACCCCATTTGAATGGTGCATTCTTCTTCATCACACTTGTTATAGGTGTTGCCAAGGTACTAAAGTCCTTAACAAACCTCCTATAAAATCCAGCCAAGCCATGGAATGATCTCACTTGACCAACATTGGTTGGTGTTGGCCAACCTTTGATGGCTTTGATCTTCACTTTATCTACTTCTATACCCTACGCACTCACCACAAAACCAAGAAAAACAAGCATATTTGTGCAAAAGGTGCACTTCTTAAGGTTAGCATACAACTTTTCAACTCTAAGTACATCCATCTCAAATGCTCAACATGATCCTCTAAAGTTTTGCTATACACAAGTATATCATAAAAGTAGACAACAACAAACTTACCAATAAAAGCTCTCAAAACATGGTTCATTAGCTCATAAAAGTACGTGCATTAGTCAATCCAAAAGGCATAACTAACCATTCATACAATTCAAGATTAGTCTTAAAGGCAGTTTTCCATTCATCACCCTCTTTCATGCGAATTTGATGGTACTCATTCCTGAGATCAATCTTAGAAAATAAACAAGCACCATGCAATTCATCTAGCATATCATCTAATCTAGGTATAGGATGATGATACTTAACTGTTATGTTGTTGATAGCTCGACAATCAACACACATTCTCCAAGTTCCATCCTTCTTTGGCACTAGCAACACAGGAACAACACATGGATAAAGGCTTTCTCGCACGTAACCCTTTTCAAGCAACTCTCCAACTTTTTTCTCCAACTCCTTAGTCTCATCAGGATTTGTCCTATAGACTGGCCTATTAGGAATTTGCGCCCCAGGGATGAAGTCAATTTGATGCTCAATCCCTCTAATTGGCGGCAATCCACTAGGAATTTCCTCAGGAAACACATCTGCATAATCACTTAAAAGAGAAACAATATTGCTTGGAAGTTCTCCAGCCAAGTTGTTAGTACTCATAAGTGTAATTTGAAACAAAAGTAAGATCAAAACATAATGTTAATGCAAAGCACTCTTAATCTCACTCTTCGTGATACGAATCTAGTTGCTTTAGATTAAAAATCTAACCTTAAAAATCTATCAAAGTCGACTTGAACTTCCTCAACTTCTAGATGGGTAGATCGATGACCTTCACAAGGCTATTCCTCCTCTTTCGCCGGCCTTAAGTCTCCAATTAGACCTGCAATTGTTAATTTAAGATCACAAGATTCACAAACAATCAAGCAATTAAAACTTAATTGTTTGTTAGGACTCTACAAGATTGAAGAACCCTAAGTTTTGCTCAAACTAGAACAATGAAGCCAAGATAATCAATTTGGGTGAAAACCTCAATTTTATTAATCAACTCAACTTATGTTTACAAGAGATATTGGACCCTTTATATAGTAGTAGGGGTCGACGCAATACCCTAAATCCTAAGCCCTATGGGGCGGCTAAACTTAAAGGAAGGAGCAAGGAAAGATCCTACTCCTTATCCTACTAGGAAATAGAAATAACAAGCTTAATTAAACAAGGATTGGACTTAGTCAAACAAGGCACAATCCAATTGTCTTCTAAACATTAAAATAAACTAATTTAAGATAGAATATAGCCCACAATGGCCAAATCGATGGAAACATGAAAGGCCATCAAAATAGGAAAATCTGGTCCTACCCATGCATGGGGTATCCTAGCCACCCCACGCCTGGGCTAGTGCAGAAAGTTTGAATCGTTCAACCCATGCATGACGTATCCTTGGCCTACCCATGCAAGGGCTAGTGCAGAAAATTGGAATCAATAGCAAGCAAAGTAATTGGTGCTTGCTTGCTCCAATCATCATCAAAGCTCTTTAAATGAACTCCGATGGTCTTCAAGTCTTCAAGATGTGTTCAGACAAGGCTTGTTAATGCATCTTTGAACTTCTTAGCTCTTGCTCTAGTCATAGGACCTAAAGGCATCTTCAATGGATCAAATGGCATTTTAGGCAACTCCTTGGCGCTTGAATCATCCTTTGCGCAAACCCTAGCATCTTCAAGCTTGTCCATGCTTCCTTGCCGCCTATGCACATCCTCTCCATGTTCTTCATTGTGTTCTTCAAGACCATGATAAGCCCTTGGCGCATCACTTCGTAGCTAACATACACCCTTTAACAACTTTCTTTGAAATCCCTTTCTTCTCAACCAAAACAGATTTGTTATCATCGAAAATAACACTCAAATTAGGTTCGAATTTACTCTTTTCTTTAGCCCTAAATTCAACATCCAATTTAGCAAAATCATCCCTCAATTTCAATTGATCTTTTAAAGCTTCTTGAGGTGATAAAAGTAGCACTTACATTGCCAAATTCACTAGGAAGATCTAGCTTGTATGCATTGTTGTGGATCCTCTCCAAGACTTGGAATGGACCATCTCCACGAGGTAAGAGCTTAGACTTTCTCTTCTCAGGGAACCTTTCCTTCCTTAGATGCAACCAAACCCAATCTCCAGGTTCAAAGATGACCTCTTTGCGCCCCTTGTTAGCATTCTTTATGTAGTGTTGTGTCTTCTTCTCAATTTCAGCCCTAACCTTTGCATGAAGATCCCTAACATATTAGGCCTTGCGTTGCCCATCCATGTCAACTTGCACAGTCAAATGTAAACTCAACAAATCCAATGAGGTTAAAGGATTAAAGCCATACACACATTCAAAAGGTGAAATTCCAGTTGTACTATGTATGCTTTTATTGTATGCAAATTCAACATGAGGCAAACAATCCTCCCAAGTTCTTAAGTTCTTTTTAATCAATGCTCTAAGTAAGGTTGACAAAGTTCTATTGACTACTTCAGTTTGACCATCAGTTTGAGGATGACAAGTAGTTGAAAATAACAACTTAGTACCTAACTTAACCCATAAAGTTCTCCAAAAGTGACTTAAGAACTTAGCATCTCTATCACTCACAATTGTCCTAGGCATTCCGTGTAGTCTAACAATTTCCTTAAAGAACAAATTAGCTACATTAATGGCATCATCAGTTTTAGTGCATGCAATAAAGTGTGCCATTTTAGAAAACCTATCAACAATCACAAAGATAGAATCTTTACCTCTCTTTGATGCGGGGTTGGCTGAAAAGGCCTTAAAATGAGTTGCTTTCACTTGTACCCGAATCTATTTGTGCTTAAAGTGCTTAAAGATTAGCACTTTTAATCCTAAGGGTAAGTGTTTAGGGAAGTGTTTATGTGAAAACTAAGGCAACTCTCAAAGGAATTGCAAGATTAAGCACATGGGTTCAATAGGCTCAAGGATACAGATTCACCACCAAGAGTTTAGAACCGGTTGAAACTCATCACCAAAGAACACTACTTGATACAGACTTCACCACAAGAAGGATTCAATGGATGAACAAGCTTCGATTAATCCCAAATCAATAAGAGATACAGATTACACCACTCAAATTGATAAAGGAAAGCTTATGCAAACCTAGACAAGGTTACAAAGCATGAACAAAGTTCAAAGTTTACAAAATTCAAGTATGAGTTGCAAAATGCTTCATCCGTAGCATATATACTAGGATTAGCAACTAAACACACTTAACTAATGCTAATAAAACATGCTTAAGTAAACATAAACAAGAGCTTAGCCTAACTATCCGAATTAGCTCAAATTGAGCTCAATTAAGGTGTGAAACAAATTCAGGTTGTAGGTAGCCGAATTGATCAATTCCATGCACAAAATGATGAAGTCTCATCAAGTGGAACAACTTGCCATCATCTTCCAACCAAAATAGAGAACTTCATACAAGGGTTTTCCAAGCCTCCTTTGTTGACCGAAAGGTGTCACATGGAGAATGAATGATCATCAACACATGTCAAACAAAGAGAGGTGCTTGTTTTCACATGGCCATCATCTTGGAGAGGTGCTAGCTTGTCTCCACCGTGGCATCCAAGGTCCCACCCAACGTGCCATGTCATTAAAGC
>AWUE01018303.1:0-18769 GCA_001974825.2 Corchorus olitorius
AATTTGTTCTTTAAAGAGATTGTTAGACTACATGGAATGCCTAGGACGATTGTGAGTGATAGAGATGCTAAGTTCTTAAGTCCCTTTTGTTGAACTTTGTGGGCTAAGTTAGGTACTAAGTTGTTATTTTCAACTACTTGTCATCCTCAAACTGATGGTCAAACTGAAGTAGTCAATAGGACTTTGTCTACCTTACTTAGAGCTTTGATTAAAAAGAACTTAAGGACTTGGGAAGATTGTTTGCCTCATGTTGAATTTGCATACAATAGAAGCATACATAGTACAACTGGATTTTCACCTTTTGAATGTGTGTATGGCTTTAATCCTTTAACCCCATTGGATTTGTTGAGTTTACCTTTGAGTGTGCAAGTTGACATGGATGGGCAACGCAAGGCAGATTTTGTTAGGGATCTTCATGCAAAGGTTAGAGCTCAAATTGAGAAAAAAAACACAACACTACATGAAGAATGCTAACAAGGGACGCAAAGAGGTCATCTTTGAACCCGGAGATTGGGTTTGGTTGCATCTAAGGAAGGAAAGGTTCCCTGAGAAGAGGAAGTCTAAGCTATTACCTCGTGGAGATGGTCCATTCCAAGTCTTGGAGAGGATCAACAACAATGCCTACAAGCTAGATCTTCCTAGTGAATATGGAAATATAAGTGCTACTTTTAATGTCTCGGACTTATCCTTGTTTGATAATGATGCTGATTTGATGACAAATCCTTTTCAAGGGAGAGGGGATGATGCGCCAAGGACTCATCATGGTCTTGAAGGGCACAATGGAGATCATGGAGAGGATGTGCATATGCGGCAAGGAGGCTTGGAGAAGCTTGAAGATGTTAAGGAAGAAGTTTCAAGCTCATCGGAGTTACTTAAGATGCCATTTGATCCATTGAAGATGCCATTAGGCCCAATGACAAGGGCAAGAGCTAAAAGGTTCAAGGACGCTTTGTTTGGCCTCATTAGAGTTCATCTTGAAGAGTTTAAAGCCATCGGAGATCATTTGAAGCCCATTGGAGATCATCAACAAAGGAATATTCCCATCGATTCCAAGTTGTGCATTGTTCTTGAAATCGATGAGCATTAGGTCATTAGAGTTGTAATTTGGCTATTTTGGGCTTTATTCTATTTTAATTAGCTATTTATTTAGTTTAGATGACATTGGGTTGGGCCTTGTTTGACTAAGTCCAATCCTTGTTTGTTATTTTCCTTTTCCTAGTAGAATAAGGAGTAGGGTCCTTCCTAACTCCTTCATAGCATTTTCCTTTACCCTTAGGGTATAGGAATTTATATCAGAGCCGCCTCCCCCTTCTTGCCTATATAAAGGCACCAACCCCCTCTTGTAAACATAAGTTATGTTGATTAATAAAATTGAGGTTTTTACCCAAATTGATTATTTTAGCTTCTTTGTTCTAGTTTGAGCAAAAACTTAGGGTTCTTCAATCTTGTAGAGTCCTAGCAAACAATTAAGTTGTGATACTTGATTGTTTGTGAATCTTGTGTTCTAGAGTTAACAATTGCAGGCCTAATTGGAGACTTTGGGCCGACGAAAGAAGAAGAATCACCTTGTGAAGGTCATCGACATACACATCTAGAAGTTGAGGAAGTTCAAGTCGACTTTGATAGATATTCAAGGCTAGATTTGAATTTAATACAACTAGATTCGTATCAGCTAATCTCAAAGAACAACGAGGAATACACAATCTGTTAGCATAAAACAAATAACCATCAACAATAGAGTAAAGCTTACTAGGGCCATGATGACAAGATCTCCAAGCATCTCCAAAGTCCTCATCATGCTCATATAATTCCCTAATAGCTTCAAATCCCACAATTTGCACTTGAAGAGTAGTAAGAAGTGTGAACTTCCTACTAAGTGCATCAGCCACCACATTTTGAGCCCCGACCTTGTGTTTGATATAAAAACTAAAGGATTGTAAGAATTCAACCCGTTTAGCATGTCTCCGATTGAGCTTGTGTTGTTGGGTGATGAATTTCAAGGCCTCATGATCCGAAAACAACACAAATGGTTGTGGCAGCAAGTATTGGGACAAATGATCAAGAGCTCTCACCAAAGCATAGAACTCCTTGTCATAAGTAGAGTATTTCCTTTTGCACTCATTCAACTTTTCACTAAAGAATGCAATGGGGTGCCTTCCTTGACTCAAAACAGCCCCTATGCCCACATCCGAGGCATCACACTCTACTTCAAATGGAGAATTAAAATCTAGCAGTTTCAAAGTAGGAGCTTCGGTCACTCTCTTCTTCAACTCATCAAAGCTAGCTTGAGCTTCCTTAGTCCAACAAAATCTCTTGCTTTTGAGGCATTCGGTAATAGGAGCTACAATAGTACTAAACCCTTTGATGAACCTCCTATAAAATGATGCCAAGCCATGAAAACTCCGAATCTCTTGAATTGACTTAGGAGTAGGCCAATTCAGGATTGCTTCAACTTTACCACTATCCATTTTGACACCATCACCCGAAACAACATACCCCAAAAATGCAACTTCATGAGTGAAGAAATGGCACTTCTTCACATTGGCATAAAGCTTCTCATTTCTCAACAAATCAAACACTTTTCTCAAATGCACAAGATGAGAATCTTCATCAGGACTATAAACCAGAATATCATCAAAATAAACAACTACACACTCAACCTCATCCGAATAGTGCTTCCCAATAGAAAATGCTACTACACATCTCAATGTCACCCTCAAGTCCGATTCATCTTTCAACCAACTAAGTTTGTATGGTGAGGGATGGGGAGTGGTCTTCAAACCAAGTTTCTCAACCATTTCCACCGAGGCTAAATTCTCAAAACTCCCATTATCAATGATAACCATACACACTTTCCCTTGGCATGTACACCGGGTATGGAACACATTTTTCCTTCTCCAATCTTCACCCTCTACGACTTGAGTCACTTTAAAACATTGTTGTACCACAATGGACTCCCCTTGATCGGCATAGGTGAGTTCTTCCTCCTCCTCCTCCTCAGGTACTTCCTCAACCTCCTCATTATCGTCATCATTTTCCTCCACAAGAGTTACAACTCTTCTATTTGGACAATCTGCAGCCATATGCCCAAAACCATGACATTTGAAGCATTTTCTTTCTTGCCTCAACTTAGCTTTCTCGGCATCATCACTACCTTTCTTGCCTTTGTCCTTCTCATCACCTTTCGGTTTAGGCACAAATATGGTGACTTTGAGGTTGCCCCCTTACTAAAATATTTCCCTCCAAACCTCATAACTGATTTGGACTTCAATTGCCTCTCAACCCGCAAGGCTAATTTAGTGACATCATTCAAAGACCAATAAGGCTGCAAGGAAACAACATTAGCAATATCAATTCTCAAACCAGCCAAGTACCTTGCAATTGTTTGCTCCTCGGGCTCACTAATATTAGCTATTATCATCAAAGAATCAAACTCGGCTATATAGTCCGAAACACTCATAGCACCTTGTTTCAAATTTTGAATCTTAATGAAAACATCTTTCTTGTAGTCCTCGGGCAAGAATTTCTTCTTCAACTCTCGGACCATTTTGTCCCATGTCCGAATCTTATCTTTACCCCACCTTTCTCTTTGCTTCAATAAGTTTTCCCACCACAAAGATGCATGTTTTCTAAGCTTGATAGCAACAAGCTTTACTTGTTTATCCTCGGGCACTTCTTGATATTCAAAAATCCTTTCCACCGTATGTAACCAATCAAGAAAATCATCAGGTTGCCCTCTCCCATCAAATTTAGGAATCTCAACTTTGGGACTATAAGCATGAACATAATTTCCAAAAGCACCAACATCCGTTACTCTTTGTATTTGTTGATTAACATCACCAACTTCATCATCTACATCATTTCTTCTTTGTTGTTGATGTTGTCTTCTCAAATGAGCTCTTACATCATCCGGATGTATAGGCTCACTAGAGCTAGCACTTGAGGCACCACCACGGCCTCCTCTTCTAGTGTGAGAGCTAAAACTCCCTTCACTTTCCTCACGGCGTCTCTACCTTTCTTCCATCAAATGAAGTCTATCCCGAAGAGTTTCCACAAGACCTCTAAGGTTCTCAACCGTTTCATTAGGTGCAACTCTCCCCCATCATTTCCTTGTTGAGACATGATGAATCTCCACACAACCAAAGCTCTGAATACCAATTTGATATGGGGTTGGCTCAAAAGGCCTTAAAATGAGTTGCTTTCACTTGTACCCGAATCTATTTGTGCTTAAAGTGCTTAAAGATTAGCACTATCAATCCTAAGGGTAAGTGTTTAGGGAAGTGTTTAGGTGAAAACTAAGGCAACTCTCAAAGGAATTGCAAGATTAAGCACACGGGTTCAATAGGCTCAAGGATACAGATTCACCACCAAGAGTTTAGAACCGGTTGAAACTCATCACCAAAGAACACTACTTGATACAGACTTCACCACAAGAAGGATTCAATGGATGAACATGCTTCGATTAATCCCAAATCAATAAGAGATACAGATTACACCACTCAAATTGATAAAGGAAAGCTTATGCAAACCTAGACAAGGTTACAAAGCATGAACAAAGTTCAAAGTTTACAAAATTCAAGTCTGAGTTGCAAAATGCTTCATCCGTAGCTTATATACTAGGATTAGCAACTAAACACACTTAACTAATGCTAATAAAACATGCTTATGTAAACATAAACAAGACCTTAGCTTAACTATCCGAATTAGCTCAAATTGAGCTCAATTAAGGTGTGAAACCAATTCGGGTTGTAGGTAGCCGAATTGATCAATTCCATGCACAAAATGATGAAGTCTCATCAAGTGGAACAACTTGCCATCATCTTCCAACCAAAATAGAGAACTTCATACAAGGGTTTTCCAAGCCTCCTTTGTTGACCGAAAGGTGTCACATGGAGAATGAATGATCATCAACACATGTCAAACAAAGAGAGGTGCTTGTTTCCACATGGCCATCATCTTGGAGAGGTGCTAGCTTGTCTCCACTGTGGCATCCAAGGTCCCACCCAACGTGCCACATCATTAAAGCAAGCTGCTCACATGGCAAGGAGCTTGCTTCTCTAAATGCATCATCTTCATCCGAGACATCATGTTGGAGAGAATGGGACACTCCCGTGTCACTCTTAGAACGAGGCAATCCTAACACAAAATCCATGCTAATATGTTTCCATGGTGCATGAGAAATAGGCAAATGAGTATACAATCCATGAGGTTTAGATGTAGATTTAGCTTAAAAACAAGTAATGCAACTAGAAACATGCTTTCCTACATCAATAACGCATCTTAGGCCAAAAGAAGTGTTCATGCAATATCTCATATGTTCTATCAACACCAAAGTGACCCATTAAACCTCCCTCATGCGATTCCCTCACTAGCACAAAACGCAGAGAACAAGCAGGTATACACAATCTAGATTCTTTAAACAAAAATCCATCATGCTTGTAATACTTTTCGATTCAGAATTCTCACATGCTTTAAACACATCACTAAAGTAAGCATCACTAGTATATAATTCCTTAATAAACTCAAATCCAAGAAACTTAGAATCAAGCATGGAAAGTAACACATACCTCCTTGACAAAGCATCAGCTACAACATTCTCCTTACCCTTTTTGTAGCGAACCACATATGGAAAGCTCTCAATGAACTTAATCCACTTAGCATGCCTCTTATTCAGCTTTTGTTGGCCCTTCAAGTACTTCAAACTCTCATGATCCGTGTGAATCACAAACTCCTTAGGCCACAAATAATAGTGCCACGTTTGTAGTGCCCTAACAAGAGCATACAACTCCTTATCATAGGTAGGATAATTCAATGCAGCCCCATTCAACTTCTCACTAAAGTATGCCACGGGTTTCCCTCCTTGCATAAGGACTGCGCCAATTCCTACACCTGATGCATCACATTCAATCTCAAAAGTATTGTTAAAGTTAGGTAAAACAAGCAAAGGAGCATTAGTTAGTTTTTCCTTCAGAATCACAAATGCTTCTTGTTGTTCTTTTCCCCACTTGAATGGTGCATTCTTCTTCATCACACTTGTAATAGGGGCGGCTAAGGTGCTAAAGTCCTTAACGAACCTCCTATAGAACCCAGCTAAGCCAGGGAATGATCTCACTTGACCAACGTTGGTGGGGGTTGGCCAATCTTTGATGGCTTTGATATTTTCCTCATCAACTTGTATACCCTGCGCAGAGACCACAAAACCAAGGAAAACAAGCTTGTTTGTGCAAATGGTGCACTTCTTAAGGTTAGCATACAACTTATCAACCCTAAGTACATCTAAAACACATCTCAAATGCTCAATATGGTCCTCTAAGTTGCGGCTATACACAAGTATATCATCAAAATAAACAACAACAAACTTTCCAATATAAGCTCTTAAAACATGATTCATTAACCTCATGAAAGTACTAGGTGCATTAGTTAAACCAAAAGGCATAACTAACCATTCATACAATCCTAACTTAGTTTTAAAAGCAGTCTTCCATTCATCACCCCCTTTCATGCGAATTTGATGTTACCCACTCTTAAGATCAATCTTAGAAAATATGCAAGAACCATGCAATTCATCAAGCATATCATCTAATCTAGGAATAGGGTGACGATACTTAACTGTTATGTTGTTTATTACCCTACAATCAACACACATTCTCCAAGTTCCATTCTTCTTAGGAACTAGCAAAACTGTAAATGTACATGGAGAAAGGCTTTCACGCACATAATCCTTTTGAAGTAGCTCTCCAACTTGTCTCTCCAACTCCTTTGTTTCATTAGGATTTGTCCTATATGCTGACTTATTTGGAATTTGCGCCCCAGGGATGAAGTCAATTTGATGTTCAATCCCTCTAATTGGTGGTAATCTACTAGGAATCTCCTCAGGAAACAAATCTGCATACTCACTCAAAAGAGAAACAATGTTGCTTGGAAGCTCTCCATCCAAGTTGTTAGTAGCAATAAGTGTATTTTTAAGCATAAGCAAGATCAAAACAGAATTATTATTCAAAGCATTCTTAATCTCACTCTTAGTAGCTAACATACACTCTTTAACAACTTTCTTAGAACTAGCTTTCTTATCAACCAAAACAGCCTTGTTTTCAACGCAATTAGAACTAGAATTAGCATGCTTTGCCTTTTCTTGAGCCCTATATTCAGATTCTAATTTAGCAAAATCATCCCCTCAATTTCTATTGATCTTTTAAAGCTTCTTGAGGTGATAAAGGAACTAGAGTAAGAGGCTTCTTACCACACATGAAAGAATACTTATTGGTCTCACCATCCTGATGTACGTTGTTGTCAAATTGCCATGGTCGACCAAGTAGTACATGACATGCTTGCATTGGTAAAACATCACACAAAACATCCTCTTTGTACCTGCCCAAAGAAAGAGAAACTAAAACTTGTTTGTTAACCCTAATTTCCTCTCAATCATTGAACCAACCTAAACTATAGGGTTTTGGGTGTTTCGTAGTGGGTAATTGCAACTCCTTCACCAAGTAAACACTAGCTATGTTTGTACAACTTCCACCATCATTGATCACACTACTAGGCTTCCGATTCGCATACATCCTAGTATGAAACAAGTTCTCTCTTTGATTGTGCACATCTTCTTTCACATAAGCACTCAAGGTTTTTCCAGCAACCAAACTCTTAAGTGCATAACCCTCATTATCATCATCACTCTCATCTTGCGCAAACCCCTCATCATCATCCCCATCACCACTTGAACCCAAGTTGAATTCCTCATCTTCACTCACTATTTCACCATGATCATTAAAATACGTCACTTCTTATTGACACAATCATTAGCATAATGACCATAACCCTGACACTTAAAACACTTAACATGAGTTTTAGAGGAAGAACTAGATGAAGGTTTAGAATCGGATTTAGGACTCACTCCCTTTTGTTGCGCAACCTCCTTCTCCTTGTTGAAAGATTTCTCATCCTTCTTGATTGGAGTTTTCCATGAATTTGATGATGAAAATCCTTTCTTGGCGCCACTCCTCTTAACTTGCCCATCGGCCTTCAAGGCTTGTTGTAACAAGTCTTCAACATCATAATATTGTTGCATCTCCACAATATCATGAATCTCTCTATTCAACCCCACAAGAAACCTAGCCATGGTGGCTTGTGATGCTTCCTCAATTTCTGCCCTAGACATCAACAACATCATCTCTGAGTAGTACTCATCAACACTCTTCGATCCTTGCCTCAAGGTTTGCAAACTTTGGAAAAGGGAATTGATGTAATAGCTTGGCACAAATCTCTTTCTCATGACACTCTTCAATTCCGCCCAAGTATCTATAGGTCTCTCCAAATTTTTTCTCCTGGACTGCACCAATTGATTATACCAATTCAAAGCATTTTCAAAAAATTCAAGGATAGCAATTTGTACCATCTTAGGTTCGGCAAAGGGGTGATAATCAAAATACATGTCTAATTTTGACTCCCACTCTAAGTAATCCGAAGGTGTCCCTCTCCCATTGAACTTTGGGATCTTGTATTTGATGTTGTCCTTAGGCTCATCTCTTTGTTCACCTCTCCTAGGCCGCAAGTTTTCATTGTAGGCTTGGCCTCCAAGTTCTTATTGCCTCAATCTCTCCATTGGATAAATTCTCCTAACAACTTGCCTTTGTTGAGGTTGTTGTTGTTGTTGATCCCTTTGCTCATTGCCTTGTGCGACATTATTCTCTCTTTGTTGAGGTGGTGGTTCTTGTTGAGCTTTAGCCATAGTTTCCATTCTTGCATCCATGGCATTCATTCTTTGCATAAGTGCTTGTATCATGGTAGCCAAGTCATTGTTTTGATTTGATGCTTCTTGCCTATCTCCCATTGTACTTACACAGAAAGAAAAGTTAGTAATAAAAATTCCTCACAAGTGTGTGTGTGAATTACCTTTGTTGTGCTCTCGTGTTTGCACTCAACCTATGGATTGGCGATCCACTACTCTCTTAATGATCTCACAAGATTATGACTTTTTCTAGCTTCAAAAGGCCTAATAAGAGCAAATTGTTAGAGTACTCCTTTCTTCTCGTGACCCAATTGAGGAACAAACAATTAATAGCAATAACTTAAGTGAATCAAAATAAGAGTGATTTATAAACAATCCAAACAACCTTTTGTCTCCCAAACTTGCTGCACAAAACACAATTAACAACACAATTCAATCAATTCAATCAAATAAAAAACCCTAGTACCACTTAGACCCAATTTAGTACCACTTCTCTCCAATAGGGTTTAAACCTGAAATTCTTCAAATTAAATCTCAATTCATAGCAAAAGCAACCCAAGAATCTCAAACAAACAATCAATTAGGGTTAGATGCAATCAATTGAATCAATTGCTCAAAACAAACCCTAATCCCCGAATTCCCAAATCAAGAACCATAGAATCTGAAAAACAATCGATAACCCCACATATTTTTCTGATTTTTTTGATATTTTTCCCAGAAAGAACACACTAAAAGAAGTCTAGATCTCAAATTTCAAAGCTTTCGAAGCTCAAACGAAGGTAGAATAAATTCCACAAGATTCTGGTCGAAAATATTTTTATTTGTTTTTATTTTTGTGATATTTTTCGATTAAACTACAAGGTATAAGGACTTCAAATCTGAAATTTCAAAGCAATTGGAGTTAGGATGAAGCCACAATAAAATTTTGAATTTTTTGAATTTTTGAATCTAAAAACTTGAAAATTGCGATGGATGAGTTTTGATGGATGAAACTTGATGATAGATGAATAGAAGGATAGATTTACCGATTGAAGATGACAACCTATGCTCTTATCACCAATTGATACGGATCTAGTTGCTTTAGATTAAAAATCTAACCTTGAAAATCTATCAAAGTCGACTTGAACTTCCTCAACTTCTAGATGGGTAGATCGATGACCTTCACAAGGTTATTCCTCCTCTTTCATCGGCCTTAAGTCTTCCATTAGACCTGCAATTGTTAACTTAAGATCACAAGATTCACAAACAATCAAGCAATCACAACTTAATTGTTTGCTAGGACTTTACAAGATTGAAGAACCCTAAGTTTTGCTCAAACTAGAACAATGAAGCCAAGATAATCAATTTGGGTGAAAACCTCAATTTTATTAATCAACTCAACTTATGTTTACAAGAGATATTGGACCCCTTATATAGTAGTAGGGGTCGACGCAATACCTTAAATCCTAAGCCCTATGGGGTGGCTAAACTTAAAGGAAGGAGCAAGGAAAGATCCTACTCCTTATCCTACTAGGAAATAGAAATAACAAGCTTAATTAAACAAGTATTGGACTTAGTCAAACAAAGCCCAATCCAATTGTCTTCAAAACATTAAAATAAACTAATCTAAGATAAAATATAGCCCAGAATGGCCAAATCGGTGGAAACATGAAAGCCCATCAAAATAGGAAAAACTGGTCCTACCCATGCATGGGTACCCTGACCACCCCACGCCTGGGCTAGTGCAGAAAGTTTGAATCGTCCAACCCATGCATGAGGTATCCTTGACCTACCCATGCAAGGGCTAGTGCAGAAAATTGGAATCAATAGCAAGCAAAGTAATTGGTGCTTGCTTGCTCCAATCATCATCAAAGCTCTTCAAATGAACTCCGATGGTATTCAAGTCTTCAAGATGAGTTCAAACAAGGCTTGTTAATGCATCTTTGAACTTCTTAGCTCTTGCTCTAGTCATAGGACCTAAAGGCATCTTCAATGGATCAAATGGCATTTTAGGCAACTCCTTCGCGCTTGAATCATCCTTTGCGCAAACCCTAGCAACTTCAAGCTTGTCCATGCTTCCTTGCCGCCTATTCACATCCTCTCCATGTTCTTCATTGTGTTCTTCAAGACCATGATAAGCCCTTGGCGCATCACTTCGTAGCTAACATACACTCTTTAAGAACTTTCTTTGAAATCCCTTTCTTCTCATCCAAAACAGATTTGTTATCATCGCAAATAACACTCAAATTAGGTTCGAATTTACTCTTTTCTTTAGCCCTAAATTCAGCATCCAGTTTAGCAAAATCATCCCTCAATTTCAATTGATCTTTTAAAGCTTCTTGAGGTGATAAAGAAACTAAAGTGATAGGAATCTTACCGCACATAAAAGAGTACTTGTTTGTCTCACCATCATGTTGCACCTTGTTGTCATATTGACATGGCCTCCCAAGCAACACATGACAAGCTTGCATTGGCAAGATTATGCATAAGACATCTTCTTTGTACCCGCCCAAAGAAACAGTAACCAAAACTTGTTTGTTAACCCTAATTTATTCTCTATCATTGAACCAACCTAAGCTATAGGGTTTAGGATGCTTTGATGTGGGTAATTGTAACTCCCCCACCAAATAAACACTAGCTATGTTTGTACAGCTCCCACCATCGATGATCACACTACTAGGTTTTCCATTCACATAGCACCTAGTGTGAAATAGATTCTCCCTTTGATTTTGCACATCCCCTTTTAGATATGCACTCAAAGTTCTCCTAGCTATCAAACTCTTAAGTGGAACTAACTCATTATCATTATTAATTGCAACCTCATCATCGTCCCCTTCATCATCACCATCCCCACTAGAATCTAGATTAAAATCCTCTTCTTCACTTAAAAGCTCATCATGCTCATTAAAATACATCACCTTCTTATTAACACAATCTTTAGCATAGTGACCAAATCCTTGACACTTAAAACACCTAATGTGAGATTTAGATGATGAACTTGAAGAACCCTTACTTTCGGTTTTAGGACTTACAAACCCCTTTTGCGCAATCTCCTTCTCCTTGTATGGTATTTTCCCATCTTTCCTAATAGGAGTTTTCCATGAGCTACTTGATGATGAAAATCCCTTCTTGGCCGAATTACCCCTCTTCAATTGACCCTCGGCCTTCAATGCATGTTGCAACATCTCCTCTACATCATAGTGTTGTTGCATCTCAACTATATCATGAATCTCTCTATTTAAACCCGCAAGAAACCTAGCCATAGTAGCTTGTGAAGCTTCTTCAATTTCAGCCCTAGACTGACAACAATATCATCTCCGAATAGTACTCATCAACACTCTTATATCCTTGCCTCAAAGCCTGCAATCTTTGATAAAGAGAATTGATGTAGTAACTTGGTACAAATCTCTTCCTCATAGCACTTTTCAAATCAGCCCATGTTTCAATTGGTGTCTCCAAATTTCTCCTCCTAGATTGTACCAATTGATTCCACCAATTTAAAGCACTCTCAACAAACTCAAGAATAGCAATTTGTACCTTCTTTGATTCGGCATATGGATGATAATCGAAGCACATCTCCAACTTTGATTCCCAATCCAAGTAATCTTCTGGAATCCCTCTCCCATTAAACTTATGAATCTTGTACTTGATGTTATCTTAGGCTCATCTCTCTCACCACCTCTTCTAGGCCATAAGTTATCCAAGTAAGCTTGTCCTCCAGCTTTTTGCTCCCTTAAACTATCTAATGGACCTCCCCTAGCAACTTGCTTTTGAGCTTGAGGCTCCCTAGCTTCATCTCCCAATTCACCTCCCCTTGGTGGTGGTAATTGAGCAGGATTAACCCTAGGTTGATTTTGAGCTTGTCTTACTTGTTGAACTTCATTAGTTAAGACATCCATTCCTTACATTAGAGTTTGCATCATAGTAGCCAAGTCGACCGGATTTCCTCCATCCCCCTTATCTCTCATTGTACCTGCACAAAAAGGTTAGTAGAGATAAAGAAAATCCTCACAAATAGTGTTTCACAACACACACACACACACACTTGTTTACCACAACTTGCTCTCGTTGTTGCACTTAACCTATGTGGTAGCCAACCCACTAATCACTCTTAATAGTCTCACACTGGCTTTTTCCACTCCTTTTAGCTTCAATAGGCCTAATAAGAACAACTTGTAAGGATTACTTCGCTTTTCTCGTGACCTACTTGAGGAACAAACAATTAGAAGCAAATCTTAAGTGAATCAAAGGTAAGTGATCTTAAAACCAAAACAAACCAATTGGCAGCACCCTTATATCAATGTAGGTAGTCCCAATTTGCTGCAAAAACACAATCAAATAAACAAATCGCAATATCCAATTTCAAGCTCTTAAAAACCCTAGTTAAACCATTTAATTTCCAACTTGAAATTGATGAGCTTCCAATCCGAATTCTTTCAAATTAACACTTCAATTACAGCAAAAGCTTGTCAAAAACCTTAAACAAACTTTCAATTCCTCTCAATTTTCCAATTAGGGCTAATTGCAACAATTAAGATCAATTGCAAAATCACAAACCATAATCCCCAAAAAACCACAAATCTAGTTTTGATAGATTCAAATCTACCCTTGAAATCCTCCAAAAAAGCCAACTTTTTTTTTTGTAATTTTCACTATTTTTCCCAGAAAGATCAATATGTAAAAAGGCTAAATCTAAAATTTCAACCAATTCGGACCACTAATAAATGCGGAACAAAAATCACAATTTACTGGTCAAACTTTTTTTATTTTTTAAATATTTTTCGATATAACCTTGATGTATGAGAACTCCAAATCTCAAATTTCAGCTCAATCGAGGCAACAATGAATCTAGAATAAAAATCACAAGTTTCTGAATTTTTTTATTTTCAACTTTGCGGTATGAACTTGATGGAACTAGAACTTGATGAATGATGAATAGAAGGATAGATTTACCGATTGAAGATGAAAACCTATGCTCCGATACCAATTGATATGAATCTAGTAGTTATTGGTTCAAACCCACCTTCAAGACCTGCCAAAAATCAACTTGAATCACCAAACTCCTAGACTTGTAGTTGAATCGATAAACATGATCAAGACCCTTATTCGTTCGTCGGCCCTAGATGATCAATTAGACTTGCAATTGACAACCTAAGATCACAAGATTCACAATTAGATAATCACTATCTAATTGTTTGTTAGGACTCTACAGGATTGAAGAAATCTTAAGTATTTTCAAACTACAACAATGAAGGTAAATTCTCAAAAGAACTCTCTTTGATTGGAAAACTTAACTTAGTTTTACAAGAGAGATATCGAACCCATATATAGTAGTAGGGTTTGGTCATAAAGAGAATAAAAGACCTATGGGTGGCTAACATACTAGACCAAGCCCAACTACGAAAAAAAATTAAAAATAAACTTAAAAATAAGGTTTTTCCCACAACAAGTCCTGGGTAGGAGTTGTCCAGGTGATGCGAATCTAGTTGTTTTAGATTCAAATCTACCCTTGAAAGCCTCCAAAGATGAACTTGACAACTTCAACTTCTAGTTCTTGTCGACTTGTACCCTTCACTAAGATTAGATCTTCTTTTGTCGGAATTAGATGAACAATTAGACCTGCAATTGTCAACCTAAGATCACAAGAAACACAACTAGATAATCACTATCTAATTGCTTGCTAGGACTCTACAAGATTGAAGAACCCTAAGCTTGTTCAAACTAGAACAAAGAAGCTAAATTTTCAAAAGAATCTCTCTTTAATTGATAAACTTAACTTGATTACAAAAGAGGGGTTTGCTGCCTTTATATAGGTATAGAAGTCGACATAAACCTCCTCAAAATAAAGGCTTAGGCGGTTTACAACATGCTTGGGCGGCAGACATAGATAAAGACTAGGAAATAGCCTAATTCCAAGTCAAACTAAGAAAAATAAATCATAAGGAAGAAGGGATTGGACTTAGTCAAACAAAGCCCAATCCAATTGTCTTCTAAACATTAAAATAAACTAATCTAAGATAGAATATGGCCTAATAAGGCCAAATCGATGGAAACATGAAAGCCCATCAAAATAGGAAAAACTGGTCCTACCCATGCATGGGGTACCTTCGACCAACCCATGCAAGGGCAAGTGCAGAAAGTTTGAATCAATAGCAAGCAAAGTAATTGATGCTTGCTTGCCCCAATCATCATCAAAGCTCTTCAAATGAACTCTGATGGCCTTCAAGTCTTCAAGATGAGTTCTAACAAGGCTCAATAATGCATACTTGAATCTTTTGGCTCTTGCTCTTGTCATTGGACCTAATGGCATCTTCAATGGATTAAATGACATCTTTGGCATCTCCTTAGTGCTTGGAACATGTTGTGCGCCACCTCCATGATCTTCATGCTTCTCCATGCTCATCCTCTCCATGATCTCCATTGTCATCTTGATGTCCTTGATAAGCTCTTGGCGCATCATTCCCTCCCCGTTGAAAATGATTTGTCCTCAAATCTGAATCATTATCAAACAAAGACAAATCAAAAACATTAAAGGTAGCACTGACATTACCATAGTCACTAGGAAGGTCTAGCTTGTAGGCATTGTTGTTGATCCTCTCCAATACTTAAAATGGACCATCTTCACGGCGTAAAAGCTTGGATTTCCTCTTCTCAAGAAATCTTTCTTTCCTTAGATGCAACCAAACCCAATATCCAGGCTCAAATATAACCTTTTTGCGCCCCTTGTTAGCCATCTTCATGTAGTGTTGAGTCTTCTTTTCAATGTTTGCACTAACCTTCTCATGAAGTTCCCGAACATAATCGGCCTTTCTAGCACCATCCATTTCAACTTGCACACTCAAAGGTAAATTCATCAAATCCAAAGGAGTTAAAGGATTAAAGCCATACACAATTGCAAAAGGTGAATAACCAGTAAAACTATGTATGCTTCTATTGTATGCAAATTCAACATGAGGTAAACACTCTTCCCAAGTTCTTAAGTTCTTTTTAATCAAAGCTCTAAGTAAGGTAGATAAAGTCCTATTAACAACTTCAGTTTGACCATCAGTTTGAGGATGACAAGTAGTTGAAAACAATAACTTAGTACCTAACTTAGCCCATAAAGTTCTCCAAAAGTGACTTAAGAACTTAGCATCTCTATCAGAAGCAATGGTTCTAGGCATTCCATGCAATCTAACAATTTCCTAAAGAACAAGTCAGCTACATTAATGGCATCATCAATTTTAGAACATGTAATAAAGTGTGCCATCTTAGAAAACCTATCAACCACAACAAAGATAGAATCTTTACCTCTCCAAGAAGGAAGCAAACCTAACACAAAATCCATGCTACTGTGAGTCCATGGTTCATGAGGAATAGGCAAAGGAGTATACAATCCATGAGGCTTAGATGTAGATTTAGCTTGCAAACAAACAATACAACTAGAAATATGCTTTCCTACATCATATCGCATCTTAGGCCAAAAGAAGTGTTCATGTAAGATCTCATATGTTCTATCAACTCCAAAGTGACCCATTAATCCCCCTCATGCAATTCCCTTATAAGCACAAAATGCAAAGAACTAGAAGGAACACATAATCTAGATTCTTGAAACAAAAATCCATCATGCTTATAATACTTTCCAAAACCAGAATTTTCACATGCTTTGAAGATATCACCAAAATAAGCATCACTAGCATACAATACCTTAATAAACTCAAATCCAAGAAACATAGAATCAAGCATGGAAATAACACATACCTCCTTGACAAAGCATCAGCCACAACATTTTCCTTACCTTGCTTATATCGCACCACATAAGGAAAACTCTCAATAAACTCAGCCCACTTAGCATGTCGTTTGTTCAACTTTTGTTGGGCCTTTAAGTACTTCAAGCTTTCATGATCGGTGTGAATCACAAACTCCTTAGGACACAAATAATGCTGTCACGTTTGTAATGCTCTCACAAGAGCATACAACTCCTTGTCATAGGTTGGATAGTTTAATGCAGCCCCATTCAATTTCTCCCTGAAATAAGCCACGGGCTTCCCACCTTGCATCAAAACAGCTCCAATTCTTATACCTGATGCATCACATTCAATCTCAAAAGTATTGTTAAAGTTAGGTAAAACAAGCAAAGGAGCATTAGTAAGCTTTTCTTTTAAGGTCTCAAATGGTTCTTGTTGTTCTTTTCCCCACTTGAATGGTGCATCTTTCTTCATCACACTTGTTATAAGTGCTGCCAAGGTGCTAAAGTCCTTAACAAACCTCCTATAGAATCCAGCCAAGCCATGGAATGATCTCACTTGTCCAACGTTGGTGGGTGTTGGCCAATCTTTGATGGCTTTGATCTTCTCTTCATTTACCTCTATACCTTGCGTAGAAACCACAAAACCAAGAAAAACAAGCTTGTTTGTGCAAAAGGTGCACTTCTTAAGGTTAGCATACAACTTCTCAACCCTAAGTACATCTAAAACACATCTCAAATGCTCAACATGTTCTTCTAGGCTACGACTATACACAAGTATATCATCAAAATAAACAACAACAAACTTGCCAATAAAAGCTCTCAAAACATGGTTCATTAGCCTTATAAAAGTACTAGGTGCATTGGTCAATCCAAAAGGCATAACTAACCATTCATACAATCCTAACTTAGTTTTAAACGCAGTTTTCCATTCATCACCCTCTTTCATGCGAATTTGATGATACCCACTCTTAAGATCAATCTTAGAAAATAAGCAAGCACCATGCAATTCATCAAACGTACCATCTAATCTAGGAATAGGGTGACGATACTTAACTGTTATGTTGTTTATTGCCCTACAATCAACACACATTCTCCAAGTTCCATCCTTCTTAGGAACAAGTAAAACGGGAACTGCACATGGAGAAAGGCTTTCACGCACATACCCCTTTTGAAGCAACTCTCCAACTTGTTTCTCCAACTTCTTTGTTTCTTCAGGATTGGTCCTATAAGCTGGCCTATTTGGAATTTGCGCCCAGGGATGAAGTCAATTTGATATTCATCCCTCTAATTGGTGGCAATCCACTTGGAATATCCTCAGGAAACACATCTACATAATCACTCAAAAGAGAAACAATGTTGCTTGGAAGTTCTCCAACCAAGTTTTAGTTCTCACAAGTGTATTTTTAAGCATAAGCAAGATCAAAACAGAATTATCATGCAAAACACTCTTAATCTTACTTTTATTAGCTAACATGCATTCTTTAACAACTTTCTTAGAACTATCCTCCAAAACAGCCCCCTTTGCGTTTTCAACATCATGCAATTTAGGGTTTGTTTTACACTTTTTTTAGCCCTAAATTCAGCCTCTAATCTAGCAAAATCCTCTTTCAGTTTAAATTGATCTTTTAAAGCTTCTTGAGGTGATAAAAGAACTAAAGTAATAGAATGCTTACCACGCATAAAAGAGTACTTGTTGGTCTCACCATCATGCTTCACCTTGTTATCATATTGCCATGGTCGACCAAGTAGCACATGACATGCTTGCATTGGCAAAACATCTTCCTTGTACCTGCCCAAAGAAAGAGAAATTAAAACTTGTTTGTTAACCCTAATTTCTTCTCTATCATTGAACCAACCTAAACTATAGGGTTTTGGATGTTTGGTAGTGGGTAATTGCAATTCCTTCACCAAATAAACACTAGCTATGTTTGTACAACTCCCACCATCAATAATCACACTACTAGTAGGGCTGCAAATGAACAGCGAGTTCGATGAATAGCTCGTGAACGGGCTAGATTAAAGTTCGTTTATGTTCGTTTATTTAGTTAACAAACGAGTTTGAACAAAAATTTAGTGTTCATTTATTAAACGAGCCGAGCTTGAACAAGATGTGTTCAGTTCGTTTATGTTCACGAATAGGCTCGTTTATTGTTCATTTAAGTGTTCACGAACAGACTCGTTTATTGTTCATTTAAGTGTTCGTTTATATAATAATCGAACGTTCGTTTATTATATAATTATTTATATATTAATAATAATATATATTATTAATAAAAATAATAATATTCTATTATCTAATATATTTAAATTAAAATTTAATTATTATATATAAT
>AWUE01018306.1:0-17302 GCA_001974825.2 Corchorus olitorius
TGATTTTATTATACTTGATCCACCTAGTTAGATCTTGTTACTTACTGGCTCTTTAGCTCACTATGTGGTTTATATGGATTTTCAGGTGATGATGAGTAAGCATTGGGGATTGCATTGGGGAGAGTGATCGTTAGACGTTTAGCTTCCGCAATAGACTTGGACTTTTGGAACTTAGTTGAAATTTCAATGATGTTGTTTAGTTGAGACTTGAAGATTTTGTTAATGTTTGGATATTGAGACTTAGTTCTTTTTTGGACCTATTATACTATGTTGGACTGATAGCTAGCCTTACATGCTCTTGGGGTTTGCCTCATGAGTATGTGGCGTTGTTATGTTCCGAGCTTTGGGTTCGGGGCGTGACAATTTAGTGGTATCAGAGCTTAGGTTGCGACCTATTAGGGCGAAATTCGTGACGAGTGAGGAATGGGTAGAATAGGAGTTCATGTGCATCTTTATGTTTATGATATTTTGCTTGATTGATAATTGAATTGCTTGTGAATTTTGTGATGTATTGTAGTATGCCACCTATGAAAAAGAATGCCGCAGCAACTGGTCGTCCTGACGACGTTGTAGAAAGGTCTCAGAAATATGAGGGAATTAACCATTTTTAAGTTATACTAATACGTTATGCAAGTTTAGAGGACTAAACTTATTTTAACGGGGGAAGGATGTGAGACCCCGACCCAATTAATGGTTATTATGATTGTTTTTGTGTAACTTTGGGCCTTATTAGTTTATTTAGCCCAATTAAGTATTAGTTAGTTCTTTAACCTAGCTATAAATTAATATTTATCTCATTCGTTAGGGTTAGAATATTGGTTTCAAGGGGAAAACGTGTTGAGATCTTTTGAAGGCTATTTTCCATTGTTTTCATCTCTCTTGAGTGCTCTAAGGTTAGTTCTTTGACTTTCCACCATTGTTGCATGTTAGGAAAGGGTTTTAGATAGACTAGATGTAAATTTCCGGTCACCAGCAGCCGGCCGGCAAGCCTCCGGCCACCAAATTGGTATCAATAGATTCCTCTAATCATTATGAGTTCATAGAACTTGGAATCACTCAATTTGGTTGGGTGAATCAAAAGTTATAGCAATTTTAAGTTAAGAACCCTAAGTTGAAAATTGTGATAAGTGGCCCCTCTTTCCTTGCCGGAATCTGGTAAACCGGTGGCCTTTAGAGGCCAAACTTATGGAGGAATTGTAGTAGGATGTAAGATCTGTCCATTGGTACCTTTCATACATCCATAGGTGTTTTGAGGAGAGAGAATCGAAGTTCCAAAGATGGTTGGTCGATGGGACGAATCTGGAATTTCCAGATTTGTTCATGGAGAAGATGAATAGTGTTTCTGCAAAGCCCACTCTCAGGCAGATTTTGCGAGAGAGAGTGTAGTCCACCCCTAGGTGATATGATAGTGATTTTTGGGGAAATTGTTTATTGAAATATTTATGAGTTTTATGTATTTTTCCAAAATTTTCCAAATCACAAAATATTTTCTATGATTTATTTTCTTATGCAAAATGTAAGAGGAGAGTGTGACCTATTTCTAAAGAATTAAATCCCGAAATTTTTACAGAAATTCTAATACCATATTATCTTATTTATGATCCATTAAAATTGGTGTTTCACTCTCTGAAAATATTAAAATGTATTTTCCTAATGTTATTGTGATTTATGGAATTGTAGAGATTATGGAAATTGGATTTTTGCAAAGGTTTTCAAAAGGATTTCAACAACTCCCCAAAGGTGTTTAGGATTATGGGAGGGTAGATTGGTCATGCATCTCATGCATATTGTATTGTGTTGGTTTCTAACGCATAATTAATATTGTTAGGCTCTTAATTGTGCATTGTTCGTTGCAAGAATTGTGTTGTGATTGTGTGTGCTGATCAGGTAAGTGACCGGACCTTTCTAGTGTTTTCTAAGATTATATGTATTATAATTATATGAGTTATCAATTGTTTTCCTATAAATGATTTGAAGTGTTTCGTTGTTTTTAAAAGAGTATTGCTGTTTTCTTAAAATCGGATCGAGTATGCAAACGTAACTGTTTTGAAATTGAAAAGGTTTTGAAAGTGATTTGAGAATATGAAAATGTATTTTAATGTCCTTGGATGGCTGTGCATAGTGGACCCGTACCTCACTGATGCTAAAGAGTGAACCCATACCACAGGGGGTTAAACTGTTGGTAAGAGTGGACCCGTGCCTCAGGGGGTTAGCTGTTGGCTAGACTCGAGATCTATACCGTTAACGGATGATTGTGATTGTGATTGTGATTGTGATTGTGATTGTGGTGCAGCCTGAAAAGAACAAAATGTTTATTGTGATTGAGCTAAAGTGTATTGTTTTGAAGTGAAAAAGTGATTTTGGTTTATCGTATATGGTTATATGAAAAGTATGATTTCTTATTATAGTAAGTATGATTTTATTGTACTTGATCCACCTAGTTAGATCTTGTTACTTACTGGGCTCTTTAGCTCACTATGTGGTTTATATGATTTTCAGGTGATGATGAGTACGCATTGGGGATTGCATTGGGGAGAGTGATCGTTAGACGTTTAGCTTCCGCCATAGACTTGGACTTTTGGAACTTAGTTCAAATTTCAATGATGTTGTTTAGTTGAGACTTGAAGATTTTGTTAATGTTTGGATATTGAGACTTAGTTCATTTTTGGACCTATTATACTATGTTGGACTGATAGCTAGCCTTACATGCTCTTGGGGTTTGCCTCATGAGTATGTGGCGTTGTTATGTTCCCAGCCTTGGGTTCGGGGCGTGACACTAAGCATTCATCAATCATAATCAAATCAATCAATGAATATATGGTGGCTCTTCTTTGGGCCTGGCAAGTCTTGGAGGAGAAGGTGGAGGGATGTCCATCTTGATATCTTCTTTCAATGCTTTTGGTTCTTCTTGTACAATCTTGGGAACCTCCTTTGGTAGAGTAGGGCCGCAGACCACACAGGTTTCATCATCTTCATTATTGAAGAAAAATTGAAAGGAGTCTTGCGAATCAAGTTCATATGGTTCCAAACCATCCCTTGTTTTACTTGACACTTCTTCAACTTCCTTCATGATTGGGAGTTCAACAGCTTCATGAAATTCATCTTCAATCTTACTTGTTTCAAAATGAATAGGTTCTTCCCATGACTTTGTTGTTGCGTCGATTTCTGGCTCTTGATGTCTTTGTGTAGTCTCTAGCAATCCATCTACTATTTTCCATTGTTCCCTTTCACTCGGCTGCATACAACAATGGAATATATGAAAAAGTTCATCATGTTCGATTTCATGATCTGGTAAGCAGTGACACATGTAGTTGACTCTCTTCCAAAATTGGAGCACTTTTTCATTCGGCAACAGTTCACAAAGCAGATTCTAATTTTGAAGATACTGGAAGATACTCTCTGCCGTGGAAATTAACAGTCTTCTCGCATCTTTAGGACTCTTTGATGCGCCAAGGGCTTATCAAGGACATCAAGAGGACTATGGAGTTCATTGAGAGGATGAGCATGAAGTCCAAGGAAGCATGTAGAAGCATGAAGATCAAGGAGATGTCACACAACATGTTTCGAGCACCAAGGAGATGCCAAAGATGCCATTTGATCCATTGAAGATGCCATTAGGTCCAATGACAAGAACAAGAGCAAAGAGATTCAAGGATGCATTAATGGGCCTTTTTCGAACTCATCTTTAAGACTTGAAGACCATTGAAGTTCAATTGAAGACATTTGAAGATGATTTGAGAAGAGAAAAACTCATTAATTTGCTTGTTATTGAAGCCTAAAAATAGGACAAGTCCTGCCCAGGACCTGGTCTGTTGAAAGAAGGAAAATTCAGAACAAGTCCTGCTCAGGACTTGTTGCGGGAAAACCTTATTTTTAAGTTTGTTTTTATTTTTCCTAGTTGGACTTGGATTAGGCTATTTCCTTGTCCTTTCCTTATGTGTGCCGCCCAAGGCTTTATTTTTGGATAGTTTTGGTTGATCCTTTGCCTATATAAAGGCATCAACCCCCTCTTGTAAACATAAGTTAAGTTGATTAATAAAATTTAGGTTTTTAACCCAAATTGATTATCTTAGCTTCTTTGTTCTAGCTTGAGCAAAACTTAGGGTTCTTCAATCTTGTAGAGTCCTAGCAAATAATTAAGTTGTGATAACTTGATTGTTTGTGAATCTTGTGATCTTAGGTGTTCAATTGCAGGTCAAATTGAAGGTCTAAGGCCGACGAGAGGAGAAGATTGCTTAGGTGAAGATCATCGACATACACATCTAGAAGTTAAAGTTGTTCAATTTTATTCTTGGCAGGTCTCAAGGATAGATTTGAATCTTAAAACAACAAGATTCGTATCACTCTTGAGTTCCAAACTACCTCCAATCACGGTATCAATATTGGTTTGGTCCATGTGAGACAACCCATCATAGAAATTCTGAATTAACTGTCATTCATAGGTTTGGGAATTTGGGGATTAGGGTTTCTTTTGTGCAATTCACTCAATTGGTTGCAATTAACCCTAATTGATTTTTTATTTGAGATTCTTGGGTTGCTTTTGCTGTGATTTGAGATCTAATTTGCAGAATTTCGAATTGAAGCCCTATTGGAGACAAGTGGTACTAAATTGGATCTAAGTGGTACTAGGGTTTCTAATTGATTAAATTGATTGATTTGTGTTGATTGTGTTTTGCAGCAAGTTTGGGAGACACAAGGCTGTTTGGATTGTTTTTAGATCACTCTTATTTTTATTCACTCAAGTTATTGCTCTTAATTGTTTGTTCCTCAAGTAGGTCACGAGAAGAAAGGAGCACTCTAACAATTTGCTCTTATTAGGCCTATTGAAGCTAGAAAAATGCATAATCTTGTGAGATCATTAAGAGAGTAGTGGATCGCCAATCCATAGATTGAGTGCAAACACGAGAGTACAACAAAGGTAATTCACACACACACTTGTGAGGAATTTTTATTACTAACTTTTCTTTGTGTGTAGGTACAATGGGAGATCAAAATCAAGCCAATTATGTGGCTACCTCGTTTCAAGCCATCATGCAACAATTAGGCACTATAACAACAAAGATTAAAGGCCTTGGAGGTTCGAAATGAAAAAGCTCAAAATCAACAAGAACCACCACCTCAACAAAGAGAGAATAATGCCGAACAAGGCAATGAGCAAAGGGATCAACAACAACAACAACAACCCCAACAAAGGCAAGTTGTTTGGAGAATTGATCCAATGGAGAGATTAAGGCAACAAGAACTTGGAGGCCAAGCCTACAATGAAAACTTGCGGCCTAGGAGAGGTGAACAAAGAGATGAGCCTATGGACAACATCAAGTACAAAATACCAAAGTTCAATGCGAGAGGGACACCTGTGGATTACTTGGAATGGGAGTCAAAATTGGACATGTACTTTGATTATCATCCTTTTGCCGAGGCTAAGAAGGTACAAATTGCTATCCTTGAATTTGTTGAGAATGCTTTGAATTGGTATAATCAATTGGTGCAGTCAAGGAGAAGGAATTTGGAGAAGCCAATTGACACATGGGCCGAATTGAAGAGTTGCATGAGAAAGAGATTTGTTCCAAGCTTCTACATCAATTCTCTTTACCAAAGCTTACAAACTTTGAGGCAAGGATCAAAAAGTGTAGATGAGTATTACTCCGAGATGATGTTGTTGATATCAAGGGCTGAAATTGAAGAAGCTCCACAAGCTACCATGGCTAGGTTTCTTGCGGGCTTGAATAGGGAGATTCATGACATTGTGGAGATGCAACAACACTATGATTTGGAGGAGTTGTTACAACATGCATTGAAGGCCGGGGGGCAAATCAAAAGGAGTGGCACAACAAGGAAGGGTTTTTCATCATCAAACTCATGGAAAAGTCCAATCAAGAAAGATGAGAAAACTCAAAGTAAGGAGTTGGCGCAAAAGGGGTTAGTTACACCTAAATCCGATTTTAAATCTTCATCTTCATCAAGTTCTAACTCTAAATCTCACATTAAGTGTTTCAAGTTCAAGGTTATGATCATTATGCTAAGGATTGTGTTAACAAGAAGGTGATGTATCTTAATGATCATGGTGAAATTGTGAGTGAAGAAGAGGACTTTAGTGATGGGTATGATGAGGAAGGGTTTGCGCAAGAGGGAGATGATGATGGTAATTAGTTAGCTTCACTTAAAAATGTGGTTGCTAGGAGAGCCTTGAGTGCATATGTGAAAGATGATGTGCAAAATCAAAGAGAGAACTTGTTCCATACTAGGATGTATGTGAATGGAAAGCCTAGTAGTTTGATCATTGATGGTGGGAGTTGTACAAATATAGCTAGTTTGTTTTTAGTGAAGGAGTTGCGATTACCCACTACCAAACACCCTAAATCCTATAGTTTCTGATGGATCAACGACAAGGAGGAGATTAAATTTAACAAACAAGTTTTAGTTTCTCTTTCTTTGGGCAAGTACAAGGAGGTTGTCCTGTGTGATGTTTTGCCAATGCAAGCATGCCATATGCTACTTGGTCGACCATGGCAATATGACAACATGGTGAAGCATGACGGTGAGTCCAATAGGTACACCTTTATGCATGGTAAGAGGCCTATTACTTTAATTCCTTTATCACCTCAAGAAGCTTTAAAAGATCAAATTAAATTGAAAGAGGATTTTGCCAACTTAGAGGATGAATTGAAGGCAAAGCATGCTAGTTCTAGTGATTGCGTTGGAAATGCATCAATTGTGCCAGCTAGTTCTAAGAAAGTTGTTAAAGAGTGTATGTTAGCTACTAAGAGTGAGATTAAAAATGCTTTGAATAATAATTCTGTTTTGATCTTGCTTATGCTTAAAAATACACTTGTTGCTACTAACAACTTGGCTGGAGAACTTCCATCAAAATTGTGTTTCTTTTGAGTGATTTTGTAGGAATTGGACTTGTTTTATTGCAAGGAGGGAAGCCCGTAGCTTATTTTAGTGAGAAATTCAATGGGGCTGCATTGAACTACCCAACCTATGAAAAGGAGTTGAATGCGTTTATGTGAGCATTGCATGATGTACAATACAAGAAAGTTCACATGAAAGGCTCAAAGATGACTTGTGATTGGAAGCCTGGAGATTGGAATGGACCATCAGCAATGAAGATAAAATCATTCTAAGTCTTGGAGAGGATCAACAACAATGCATACAAGCTAGATCTTCCTAGTGAATATGGCAATGTAAGTGCTACTTTTAAGTTTCGGACTTATCCTTGTTTGATAGTGATGCAAATTTGAGGACAAATCCTTTTTCAAGGGAGAGGGGATAATGCGCCAAGGGCTTATCAAGGACATCAAGAGGGCTATGGAGATCATGGAGAAGATGAGCATGGAGTGCAAGGAAGCATGAAGATCAAGGAGATGTCACACAACATGTTTCAAGCACCAAGAGATGCCAAAGATGCCATTTGATCCATTGAAGATGCCATTAGGTCCAACGACAAGAGCAATCGCAAAGAGATTCAACGATGCATTAATGGGCCTTGTTCGAACTCATCTTGAAGACTTGAAGACCATTGAAGTTCAATTGAAGACATTTGAAGATGATTTGTGCAAAGAAAAACTCATTAATTTACTTGTTATTGAAGCCTAAAAACAGAACAAGTTCTGCCCAGGACTTGACAATTCCTGCCCAGGACCTAGTCTGTTGAAAGAAGGAAAATTCAGAACAAGTCCTGCCCAGGACTTGGACAACTCCTGCCCAGGAATTGTTGTGGGAAAACCTTATTTTTAAGTTTGTTTTTATTTTTCCTAGTTGGACTTGGATTAGGCTATTTCCTTGTCCTTTCCCTATGTGTGCCACCCAAGGCTTTATTTTTGGATAGTTTTTGTTGATCCTTTGCCTATATAAAGGCATCAACCCCCTCTTGTAAACATAAGTTGAGTTGATTAATAAAATTTAGGTTTTCCACCCAAATTGATTATCTTAGCTTCTTTGTTCTAGTTTGAGCAAAACTTAGGGTTCTTCAATCTTGTAGAGTCCTAGCAAATAATTAAGTTGTGATAAGTTGATTGTTTGTGAATCTTGTGATCTTAGGTGTTCAATTGCAGGTCAAATTGAAGGTCTAAGGCCGACGAAAGAAGAAGATTGCTTAGGTGAAGATCATCGACATACACATCTAGAAGTTAAAGTTGTTCAAGTTGATTCTTGGCGGGTCAGAAGGATAGATTTGAATCTTAAAACAACTAGATTCGTATCACTCTTGAGTTCCAAACTACCTCCAATCACGGTATCAATATTGGTTCGGTCCATGTGAGACAACCCATCATAGAAATTTTGAATTATCTGCCATTCAAGTAAACCGGTCAGGGTTGCTCTCACATAGTCTGTTGTACCTTTCCTAATATTGGTACCACTTTTCACCAGGCCATTGTTGACAAGATAAAATTTGCTTCTGAGCAAAAGACCATAATGAGTTCCGGTCCATCGTCTCGAAACACTAATTCTTAGAAAACAAAGACTAGAAAGAAAAATTTAGCACTTAAACACTAAACATACGTAAATAAAAACAATGAAAAATAAAAAGAAGAGTTTGAGAAAATCTTAGGGTATGGCTCTGTCTTCAAGTTCCGTGGTTGCTTCCTTCCTTCCCCGGCAACGGTGCCAAAATTGTGATCGATCGTCAACAAAACACTAGATAATCCCCACAAATCCTTACTAAGTAGTTAGGGCAAGTAGGGGTCGAATCCCACAGAGAAGCGTGAAGCAGATATAAAAAACAAAACCATTATAAGATCACTTAAAAGCAAAGGGGATTAAAAAACCAATTGTAAAGAAAACAATGTGATGCGCCAAGGGCTTATCATGGTCTTGAAGAACTCAATGGAGATCATGGAGAAGATGTGCACATATGGCAAGGAGGCTTGGAGAAGCTTGAAGATGCTAGGGATGCGCACAAAGAAGTTTCAAGCTCATCGGAGTTGCCTAAGATGTCATTTGATCCATTGAAGATGCCATTAGATCCAATGACAAGAGCAAGAGCTAAAAGGTTCAAGGATGCATTATTGGGCCTTGTTAGAACTCATCTTGAAGACTTGAAGGCCATCGAAGTTCATTTGGAGGGCATTAAAGATCATAAGCAAAGGAATATTCCCATCGATTCCAAGTTGTGTACTTTACTTGAAATCGATGAGCATTAGTCCATTAGAGTTGTAATTTGGCCATTGTGGGCTTTATTCTATCTTTATTTAGCTATTTATTTAGTTTAGATGACATTGGGTTGGGCCTTGTTTGACTAAGTCCAATCCTTATTTAATTAGACTTGTTATTTTACTTTTCGTAGTAGGATAAGGAGTAGGATCTTTCCTTGCCCCTTCCTTTAGCCTTATGCCACCCATATAGCTTTAGGATTAGGGTTAGGGGCGTTACCCATGCCTATATAAAGGCATCAGCCCCCTCTTGTAAACATAAGTTGAGTTGATTAATAAAATTGAGGTTTTTACCCAAAATTGATTATCTTAGCTTCATTGTTCTAGTTTGAGCAAAACTTAGGGTTCTTCAATCTTGTAGAGTCCTAGCAAACAATTAAGTTGTGATTCTTGGTTGTTTGTGAATCTTGTGTTCTTAAGTTAACAATTGCAGGTCTAGTTGAAGACTCAAAGCCGATGAAAGAGGAGGAATAACCTTGTGAAGGTCATCGATCTACCCATCTAGAAGTTGGAGGAGTTCATGTCGACTTTAATAGATTTTCAAGGCTAGATTTTGAATCTAAAACAACTAGATTCGTATCAATTGGTAATCAGAGCATAGGTTGTCATCTTCAATCGGTAAATCTATCCTTCTATTCATCCATCAAAACTCATCCATCGCAATTTTCAAGTTCTTATATTCAAAAATTCAGAAAGTATACTTTCATGTGTGGTAAGAAGCCTTTTACTCTAGTTCCTTTATCACCTCAAGAAGCTTTAAAAGATCAATTGAAATTGAGAGATGATTTTTCTAAATTAGAATCTGAATATAGGGCTCAAGAAAAGATAAAGCATGTTAATTCTAATTCTAATTGCGTTGAAAACAAGGCTGTTTTGGTTGATAAGAAAACTAGCTCTAAGAAAGTTGTTAAAGAGTGTATGTTAGCTACTAAGAGTGAGATTAAGAATGCTTTGAATAATAATTTTGTTTTGATCTTGTTTATGCTTAAAAATACACTTGTTGCTACTAACAACTTGGATTGAGAGCTTCCAAGCAACATTGTTTCTATTTTGAGTGATTATGCAGATTTGTTTCATGAGGAGATTCCTAGTGGTTTGCCACCAATTAGAGGGATTGAACATCAAATTGGCTTCATCCCTGGGGTGCAAATTCCAAATAAGCAAGATTAAAGGACAAATCCTAATGAAACAAAGGAGTTGGAGAGACATGTTGGAGAGCTACTTCAAAAGGGTTATGTGCGCGAGAGTCTTTCTCCATGTGCAGTTCCAGTCTTGCTTGTTCCCAAAAAGGATGGAACTTGAAGAATGTGTGTTGATTGTAGGGCAATAAACAACATAACAGTTAAGTATCGTCACCCTATTCCTAGATTAGATGATATGCTTGATGAATTGCATGGTTCTTGCTTATTTTCAAAGATTGATCTTAAGAGTGGATATCATCAAATTTGCATGAAAGACGGTGATGAATGGAAACTGCTTTTAAAACTAAGTTAGGATTGTATGAATGGTTAGTTATGCCTTTTGGATTAACTAATGCACCTAGTACTTTCATGAGGTTAATGAATCATGTTTTAAGAGCTTATATTGGAAAGTTTGTTGTTGTTTATTTTGATGATATACTTGTGTATAACCGCAACTTAAAGGACCATGTTGAGCATTTGAGATGTGTTTTAGATGTACTTAGGGTTGAGAAGTTGTATGCTAACCTGAAGAAGTTCACCTTTTGCACAAACAAACTTGTTTTCCTTGGTTTTATGGTCTCTTCACAGGGTATACAAGTTGATGAGGAGAAGGTCAAAGCCATCAAAGATTGGCCAACCCCCACCAACGTTGGTTAAGTAAGATCATTCCATGGCTTAGCTGGATTCTATAGGAGGTTTGTTAAGCACTTTAACACCTTAGCGGCCCCTATTACAAGTGTGATGAAGAAGAAAGCACCATTCATGTGGGGAAAAGAGCAACAAGAAGCATTTGAGACTTTGAAGGACAAACTAACTAATGCTCCTTTGCTTGTTTTACCTAACTTTAACAATACTTTTGAGATTGAATGTGATGCTTCAGGTGTAGGTATTGCCGCAATCCTTATGTAAGGAGGGAAACCCGTGGCATACTTTAGTGAAACGTTGAATGAGGCTGCATTGAATTATCCTACCTATGATAAGGAGTTGTATGCTCTTTGATCGAGTCGTTGAGCAATCACAAAATAAATCCCCAAAAACCAATAACTAATAGCTAGGGCAAGTAGGGGTCGAATCCCACAGAGAAGGTGGAAACTAATTAAATCCAAATCACACTAAAGAAAATCTTACCAAAGGGGATTTTTATGGGTTTTTTCGAAATAGGCAAATTAAACTAGAAAACAATAAAATAGAATTAAACTTGAGATTAAGAAAATAGTTTGAGAAAAACAATGAATTAAAAACATACTTCTTCTCCTTTAGGTAATTATTTTGATCTAATAAATCATGGATCATGGACACAAGACATGAATTTGACTTAAATTGCAATCAATTAAGAATCATAAATTACCCCAAATCGATATATAGCCTAAGACGTAGACATCAATTTTCATTGGAATAAAGTAATCCTCCTAACATCTTAAACAACTCCATTTGAATAATTGGTATAGGAGAGGAATACTCAACCCTCCAACATGCTAATAAAAGTTAGTCCACATCTCGCAAAAACCAATTTCTATTGTTTCTAATCAAGCATCCCCCTGGGAAGAATCATAGAGCAAGCATTAAGATCTATTTTTCCGCATGCATGATAAATCAATACCAAACTCATCTACATCTATTACCATCTCAGCCTATAGATTTCAACAAGGTTTGATAATCCCATTGAACCTAGGACTCCTAGAATTAACAATTGTTACTTGGACCAACATTAGCTTGACTCAAGCCAACTTGAATCTAACTGTAGCATTCATAAATCTCAAGATAAGTTGCGCACCAAATCAATCAAAATATGAACACATAAGATGAAGCATAGGGATAAGAAACATATTCAAACAGAAAAATCAAATTATTAAGAACAAAAGTCTCACCATAGATTCATTGATCAAAAATACCTAAGGAAAAGAAGTATAAGAGTTTACCTACTCATGGATTGTTTCCAATCCATGAGAGGTGGAAAACTTACAACGAAAATAAGAAGAGAAGAGGGAAGCGGCGGCCTCCTCTTCAAAACCGCAAAAACCTAAGTTGTAAAGTGTGAGAGAAAATCTATTCTATGTGTCTAGGGTTTCTAGGATAAGAGGGTATATATAGGGGGCTGCCTAGGGTTTAATTTAGAGTTATAACTGACTTAAACTAACCCTAGGGACGTTATGGGCTGTTCTTCATATCTTCAAGCTGACCCAAATAGATTATATGGGCTCAATTGATCAAAAACGCAAGTCAGGCCCAAAACAGATTCTATCCGCAGACTTCAGGGGCATTTTCGTCCATAAAAACGTCAAATCTGGGCTTCGACCAAAAAATGAAAGTTTTAGCTCTTGGAGTTAGCTTTCCAACGCATCTTCATACGCCTCATTTGGAGCTCTGGATCAAAAGTTATGGCTGTTTTACCGAACTGTCGCCAAATCTGGAAAGTATTGAAGTAGCTTCAAGAGGAAGTGACATGGGAGTGTCGACGTTGGCTGCTGGGCGCGCGCAGGACAAGGACCCCGACTCCACCTGGGCGCCCACATGGTTGCCTTGAGCACCCATGTGGTTTGCTTGAGAACCCAGGTGGGCAGTGTCACGACTCCAGCTGGGCGCCCACATGGTTTGTCTGAAGACCCATGTGTTTCGCCTGATCACCCAGATGGGTTGTGTCTTAGCTCATCACCTTGACATGTCTTCTTGCCTTGAACTTGTCTTTGCTCCTTTGCCTTGAAAACAGCAAGCAATCAACTTTATGACTTTGATAATCATAAAATTGACTCTTCAAGCTCTTCAATCACGAACATGATGGCTCCATTCTTCATCCAAATCTTCCTTGGAAAATATTTGTGTCATAAATCATCCAAAAAGGCTCTATAAAGGTACAAAATTGATAATTTTGCACTTTTCTTCTTGTCAACACCTATGAACACAACTATAACCAATATAAGGCATAATCAAGCATAAAACATTCAAAAAGCATATGAAAAAGCTAATAAAAAGGTGTATGATTTTGGTCTGATCATATTTCCCCCACACTTAAGCTTTGCTAGTCCCTAGCAAACTAGTGCTAAAAATCCTAAGAAAACAAAAGTTAGTCCTAAAGTACTAAGCAATGTATTGATTCCACTTTCGTAGGTGTACGGCGGCACTTAGCTCGTGACGCAAGCCATTTCAACCTAAGACTGATAGAGGTACTTAGGAGGTGTGATGTCACCTGAGGGTTTTCTTAACTAGAACGACACCCACAAACATTATGAAAACATTGACTAGAAACATCAAACTTTAGAAAACAGAGTACTTCTAACAAATTAAGAATTTAATCTACATTTTCTAATCAAATGCAATATACGTTAGTAAAAATACAGAGACCATAAAATTCAAATCGACTATGCACAAAATCACTCCAATCAATAATGTAAGTTCTAAGATCAACATACCTTTGATGATTTTGACAAGGAAAACTTACCATAAGCTTGTATTTACATCTATTTCCAAAGAAAAAGTAATATCATGGATATTCATCAAAAATTAGAATGGGTTTAAAAAGGGTGACTATATTTTAAGAAAGCAAGGTTACTAACCTTAGAAGTGTTCATGATTTAGGGGTTACTAACTTCCTTTTTTCTTTCTTTTGAGGTTACTAACACTCATTTTTTTTCAGAGGGACAATACTTCCGCATTCCATGCCTCTAATCCTCTTTTAAGGTTACTAACCTTTTCTTTTTATTAATTAATTAATTAAGTTTTTTTTCAAAGAGTGACTAACTATGGAAAGATCAGAAGTATCTCTTTTCCTCTTTCATGCAAAACACTTCTTTTTAAAGATTTTAGCTACCCTTCATACCCCCACACTTTGTTTTTGACATATCCATGACATACTTCTATACATGTACACAAGATTCAACACAAGTTCTAGAAGTAATACACTTGTCAAACCATTTTTGGGTATGAAAAACTTATAATTACACTTCTTAATCAAAGAATGAAATTATACATAAGAAAATTTGAAAAATATTTTCAATTGTATCTAAACCAAATTAGTATTACACAAGACTATACTCATGGAAATTAAATCAAAACTTATTAGAAATACAAAACAATTTCAATTTTCTTTAAAAATTTTGAAAAATTTATCTCTAGTCAATAAGATAAGAAAAATAGAAAAATAGGATCTTGCAAATAGACTAATTCCTCCCCCACACTTAAAAGACACATTGTCCTCAATGTGTGTTGTGCTAGTAATTTGACAAAAAATTCAATGATCTCTTTTTGAACTTTTTGGAAAAGTAAGTGCAAAAAGATAAATTTGACTTATATAGAAAACCCAAAATTCTAGACAAATCAAATAATCATTCACTAGCAACAAAAACACAATAAGTGGGAAAATCAAAATTAATTGAAAACATGTGAGATTAATTCACAAAGAAAAAGTCGAAGCTCAATCTTAGCAAATTAGTCCAAACATATCATCAATCATAGCATCCAAACACTCAAGTCTCATATAAGATCCAAAATAAACATAAGACAAATACAAATTAAAACACAAATAAAAGAAAAATGCATGCAATGTCATGATAAAATGCAAAACATAAGAAAAATAAAGATGCAAAACATATAGTGTCCTAAGGATAAGAATCATCAGCCTCTCCTTGGCCTTCTTTGGCCCATGTAGTCACGCATGGTCTCCTCCATTTGCTCCATATAAGCTCTCATCTCACTCCTATGTTGCCTCATCTCTTGAACCATAAGTTGTTGGAATTGTCTCATAGGTAGCTCTTGGAAATTCTCTTCATTAACTTCCAAGGGTGGTTGTCCTTCCACATGTGGTTGTTCAAGTCCTTGCTCATAAGTCCTTCGATGTACATTATACCAATGTGCACGATTGGCAATGACTCGCCTCTTAATACCCAAATGACTTAAAGAACTCACATTGATGACATTGCCTTCATTGTTGAAGCGTAATTCACCATTGACTTCAACTCCTTCATTGATCAAAATCTTGCTAATCAACAATGGAAAACAAAGGTCTTATCATCATAGGTGGGTTTGACAACTTCGCATATTCTAGAGAGCAACAACCTAGCCATTGGTATTCCATCACAACGGCCTAATCCATGACAAAGCTTATCCACAACATAGAAGTCTTCAATGCGAAGCTTATGCTTGTTATTACTCCTAGGAATGACATTATGATGTAGCAAATAACACACAAGTCTATCCCTAGGTTCCATGTACTTGACCTTTACTTCCCTATTACCTTGGTTGTCCATACCAAGAGGAATGTTAAATCTTCTCAAAGCATCATTCCTTTTCCATGCACTCTCGGTAGCGGTCTTTTGTTCTCCATCAACATAAGTGAAATAGAACATACTACCCTCATTATTCAAACCAAGCAATTGACACAAATATTCCTCATCAACCACAATGTATTTACCTTTCACCATTGTGTTGATGGTGTACGCATGTCCATCACGATCCTTGTCCATATTTGCATAGAATTGCTTCACCAAATCGGGGTAGTAGTATCCATCCACTTGAAGAAGTGACTCCCATCCTCTATTGATAAACAATGGGCCAACTCCAAGTTCTTGATCAATATTGGTTGGAAGTACTTTCTCTATGATGAAAGAGTTGTTATACCTTGCTCCATACCACTCTCTACAATCATTATCAACAAAAATTGGTGGCGGCACATCAAGGAATGGTTGAGCGGCATTGTCTTCCTCAATTGGTGGGGCTTGTGACGTTGAAGCTCTTGTTCTCACTCTCCTTGACATTTTGTCGAACACTTGGTGGGTACTAGCTAACCTTGTAGGGTTTCTTAAAAAAATCTTTCTTGAAGATCCAATGTAGCACTTCCCAATGCTCAAGAACTCTTCACTCAATTCCAAAATGATTTCTTATTTCCTTTCTAACCACTCCAAACAAAAATCCAAAGAAATCTACAACTTCTCCAAAACTTGAAAATTTGAAAATTTGAGGAATTTGATGGAAAAGGTGTTGGATAATCTAATGGGTAAGTGTTTTTGGGTGATAACAAGATGAAAAAAATTATTTGTAAGTGGTGAAGTAGTGATATTGATGATTAAAGTGAGTGAATGTGTGAACAAAGGTAACAAAAGAAAAATGGCATGGGTTTTGGGTTGGAGGTGGGTGTTGGAGAATTGAAGATGGGTGATGGGTGGTATTTATAGTGTGCAAATTTGGATGTGGCTGTTGGGAGTTGAGAGGCTCGAGCTTGGCACTTGGATGGTCGGACTTTCCTAGCTCAGTGGTCGGCATCTGGGTGCTCAGACTTTCTAGCTGGGGGTTCAGACAAACTGCCTGGGCGCCCAGCTAGAGTCGGGCTCTAGTGCTGGTGCTGGCTTGGTGCAGGGCAGCTAGGGGCTGTGGTGTCCGAGGTGGGAGCATAGGCAATCTGCCTGGGGGCCCATCTGGAATGGGGTTTTGCTCCTTTGGTGCTTCCCCTTGCATTTTTGCTTCCAAACTTACTTCCAACTTCAACTCTTACCATTATCCAAACTTGTGCAAAAATTCCCAAAAATCTTTCAATCCAAGAACACTTATCTCTTACCAAAAATTCCACTTGATAACCATCAAAGAGGTACCTTAGGCTCTTATCACTTAAGATTCTATATGTATGATATGCATGAGATAATTTATACAATGATGGTATGCATGAAAAACAATTCAATTCAAGGAGTAAACAATCAATCTCAATATGCATCAATCAACAATCAAAGCATTTGAAACTAAATGGGAGTTAAGAAAGCTTCTCTATTTTTGCAAAGCATATGCCCCATTTGCTATCTCCACTTGTGCTTCCTCCACTTGTTTCCATTTGCTTGTGATGCTCCTCAATTTGAATCTACAAAGAAAATTCAAAACATGAAAATGCAAAATGATCTAAAACTAATAAAAAGAATATTAAAAAGAAAAGGATAGATGTTAGTTTCTTGGGTTGCCTCCCAAGTAGCGCCTTCATTTATTGTCTTT
>AWUE01018308.1:0-25491 GCA_001974825.2 Corchorus olitorius
TCGTTGTTTCCTTCCTTCCCCGGTAACGGCGCCAAAATTGTGATCGAGTCGTTGAGAAATCACAAAATAAATCCCCACAAACCAATAACTAATAGCTAGGGCAAGTAGGGGTCGAATCCCACAGAGAAGGTGGAAACTAATTAAATCCGAATCACACTAAAGAAAATCTTACCAAAGGGGATTTTTATGGGTTTTTCGATATAAGCAAATTAAACTAGAAAACAATAAAATAGAATTAAACTTGAGATTAAGAAAATAGTTTGAGAAAAACAATGAATTAAAAACATACTTCTTCTCCTTTAGGTAATTATTTTGATCTAATAAATCATGGATCATGGACACAAGACATGAATTTGACTTAAATTGCAATCAATTAAGAATCATAAATTACCAACAAATCGATATATAGCCTAAGACGTAGACATCAATTTTCATTGAAATAAGTAATCCTCTTAACATCTTAAACAACTCCACTTGAATAATTGGTATAGGAGAGGAATACTCAACCCTCCAACATGCTAATAAAAGTTAGTCCGCATCTCGCAAAAACCAATTTCTATTGTTTCTAATCAAGCATCCCCCTGGGAAGAATCATAGAGCAAGCATTAAGATCTATTTTTCCGCATGCATGATAAATCAATACCAAACTCATCTACATCTATTACCATCTCGGCCTATAGATTTCAACAAGGTTTGATAATCCCATTGAACCTAGGACTCCTAGAATTAACAATTGTCACTTGGACCAACATTAGCTTGACTCAAGCCAACAATCTAACTATAGCATTCATAAATCTCAAGATAAGTTGCGCACCAAATTCAATCAAAATATGAACACATAAGATGAAGCATAGGGATAAGAAACATATTCAAACAGAAAAATCAAATTATTAAGAACAAAAGTCTCACCATAGATTCATTGATCAAAAATACCTAAGGAAAAGAAGTATAAGAGTTTACCTACTCATGGATTGTTTCCAATCCATGAGAGGTGGAAAACTTACAACGAAAATAAGAAGAGAAGAGGGAAGCGGCGGCCTCCTCTTCAAAACCGCAAAAACCTAAGTTGTAAAGTTGAGAGAAACTCTATTCTATGTGTCTAGGGTTTCTAGGATAAGAGGGTATATATAGGGGGCTGCCTAGGGTTTAATTTAGAGTTATAACTGACTTAAACTAACCCTAGGGACGTTATGGGCTGTTCTTCATATCTTCAAGCTGACCCAAATAGATTATATGGGCTCAATTGATCAAAACGCAAGTCAGGCCCAAAACAGATTCTGTCCGCAGACTTCAGGGGCATTTTCGTCCATGAAAACGTCAAATCTGGGCTTCGACCAAAACAAGAAAGTTTTAGCACTTGGAGTTAGCTTTCCAACGCATCTTCATACGCCTCATTTGGAGCTCTGGATCAAAAGTTATGGCTGTTTTCCCGAACTGTCGCCAAATCTGGAAAGTATTGAAGTAGCTTCAAGAGGAAGTGACATGGGAGTGTCGACGTTGGCTGCTGGGCGCGCGCGGGACAAGGACCCCGACTCTACCTGGGTGCCCACATGGTTGCCTTGAGCACCCATGTGGTTTGCTTGAGAACCCAGGTGGGCAGTGTCACGACTCCAGCTGGGCGCCCACATGGTTTGTCTGAAGACCCATGTGTTTCGCCTGATCACCCAGATGGGTTGTGTCTTAGCTCATCACCTTGACATGTCTTCTTGCCTTGAACTTGTCTTTGCTCCTTTGCCTTGAAAACACCAAGCAATCAACTTTATGACTTTGATAATCATAAAATTGACTCTTCAAGCTCTTCAATCACGAACATGATGGCTCCATTCTTCATCCAAATCTTCCTTGGAAAATATTTGTGTCATAAATCATCCAAAAAGGCTCTATAAAGGTACAAAATTGATAATTTTGCACTTTTCTTCTTGTCAACACCTATGAACACAATTATAACCAATATAAGGCATAATCAAGCATAAAACATTCAAAAAGCATATGAAAAAGCTAATAAAAAGGTGTATGATTTTAGTCTGATCACTCTTGTTAGGGCATTACAAACGTGGCAACATTATTTGTGGCCTAAGGAGTTTGTGATCCACACGGATCGTGAGAGTTTGAAGTACTTGAAGGGCCAACAAAAGTTGAATAAGAGGCATGCTAAGTGGATTGAGTTCATTGAGAGCTTTCCATATGTGGTGTGCTACAAGAAAGGTAAGGAGAATGTTGTAGCCGGTGCTTTATCAAGGAGGTATGTTTTATTTTCCATGCTTGATTCAAAGTTTCTTGGATTTGAGTTCATTAAGGAATTATATGCTAGTGATGCTTACTTTAGTGATATGTTTAAAGCATGTGAGAATTCTGGTTTTGGAAAGTATTATAAGCATGATGGATTTTTTTTTAAAGAATCTAGATTGTGTATACCTGGTTGTTCTCTGTGTTTTGTGCTAGTGAGGGAATCGCATGAGGGAGGTTTAATTGGTCACTTTGGTGTTGATAGAACCTATGAGATTTTGCATGAACACTTCTTTTGGCCTAAGATGCGATATGATGTAGGGAAGCATGTTTCTAGTTGCATTACTTGTTTGCAAGCTAAATCTACATCTAAACCTCATGGATTGTATACACCTTTGCCTATTCCTCATGAACCATGGACTCATATTAGCATGGATTTTGTGTTAGGATTGCCTCGTTCTAGGAGAGGTAAAGATTCTATCTTTGTGGTTGTTGATAGGTTTTCTAAGATGGCACACTTCATTCCATGCACTAAAACTGATGATGCCATTAATGTAGCTAATTTGTTCTTTAAGGAGATTGTTAGACTACATGGAATGCCTAGGATGATTGTGAGTGATAGAGATGCTAAGTTCTTAAGTCACTTTTGGAGAACTTTGTGGGCTAAGTTAGGTACCAAGTTGTTATTTTCAACTACTTGTCATCCTCAAACTGATGGTCAAACTGAAGTAGTTAATAGGACTTTATTAACCTTACTTAGAGCATTGATTAAAAAGAACTTAAGAACTTGTGAGGATTGTTTGCCTCATGTTCAATTTGCATACAATAGAAGCATACATAGTACAACTGGAATTTCACCTTTTGAATGTGTGTATGGCTTTAATCCTTTAACCCCATCGGATTTGTTGAGTTTGCCTTTGAGTGTGCAAGTTGACATGGATGGGCAAAGCAAGGCCGAATATGTTAGGGATCTTCATGCAAAGGTTAGAGCTCAAATTGAGAAGAAGACACAACACTACATGAAGAATGCTAACAAGGGGCGCAAAGAGGTCATCTTTGAACCTGGAGATCGGGTTTGGTTGCATCTAAGGAAGGAAAGGTTCCCTTAAAAGAGAAAGTCTAAGCTCTAACCTCGTGGAGATGGTCCATTCCAAGTCTTGGAGAGGATCAACAACAATGCATACAAGCTAGATCTTCCTAGTGAATATGGCAATGTAACTGCTACTTTTAATGTTTCAGACTTATCCTTGTTTGATAGTGATGCAGATTCGAGGACAAATCCTTTTCATGGGAGAGGGGATGATGCGCCAAGGGCTTATCATGGTCTTGAAGAACTCAATGGAGATCATGGAGAAGATGTGCACCTACGATAAGGAGGCTTGGAGAAGCTTGAAGATGCTAGGGATGCACACAAAGAAGTTTCAAGCTCATAGGAGTTGCCTAAGATGCCATTTGATCCATTGAAGATGCCATTAGGTCCAATGACAAGAGCAAGAGCTAAAAGGTTCAAGGATGCATTATTGAGCCTTGTTAGAACTCATCTTGAAGACTTGAAAGCCATCGGAGTTCATTTGAAGGGCATTAGAGATCATAAGCAAAGGAATATTCCCATCGATTCCAAGTTGTGTACTTTACTTGAAATCGATGAGCATTAGTCCATTAGAGTTGTAATTTGGCCATTGTGGGCTTTATTCTATCTTTATTTAGATATTTATTTAGTTTAGAGGACATCGGGTTGGGCCTTGTTTGACTAAGTCCAATCCTTGTTTAAATAGACTTGTTATTTTACTTTTCCTAGTAGGATAAGGAGTAGGATCTTTCCTTGCTCCTTCCTTTAGGCTTATGCCGCCCATATAGCTTTAGGATTAGGGTTAGGGGCGTTACCCATGCCTATATAAAGGCATCAACCCCCTCTTGTAAACATAAGTTGAGTTGATTGATCGGTCGTCAGCAAATCATAAAAATAAAAATCCCAACAATTACTAACTAAAGATAGTTAGGGCAAGTTGGGGTCGATCCCACAGAGAGAAAGGTTATTATTCTTTTTCTTAAAACAAACAAATAAAATAAAGAAGATTTTGAAAGTAGAATTAAATCAAATCAAACTAATAATTAAAACTATCTAAGAAAGCAATCAAGAAAATTAAAGAAAAGAATTAATCAGAAAGCAGAGAATAATTTGAGAAAATAATTAAGAAACCTCCAACATAGAATTAATATCCCTCTTGACAACAATACCATGGATCATTGATATCTAAAGATTATGAAAACAATGGATAGCTTGCTTGGAATTTAATTCTAAATTACCTTAATTAGATAAAACTCTTGATCCAGTGTGAATTATCCCTTTTACTCTTTAAATAATTACCTCTTGATCCAGTGTGATAATTACTCAAGATTAAAGCATTAAGATCTAGTAATTTACAAGCACAATGGGCAATTAAAAATTGGTCAAAGATTCTTAAATCCCTTGGAAGGAAGATCCTTCGCTTCCAATTGCTACCAAACAACTAAATCCGAAGATCCTTCAAGATTTAATTTAGCTAATGCTACTTAATTTATCAAGAAAGTGCGCGCTTCAATCAATCAAAACAAGCAACATAGAATTCATGCAGAGATATTAAGAAATGCCCTATTAATTTTCATATAAAAGCACAAAATCTCACCATGATATAAGTCAAGAGATCAATTAAATTCTACATTGGAGAAAATAAAAGGATTACTCACTCATGAGTTGAGTGAGCATCCAAAGAAAAGAAGAAAAACTTATCTAAGGATGGGAAGTAGAGGGGCTGGCGGCTCCTACGGCAAAACTCCTCCAAATCTTCACCAATTCTTCAAAATAAAATCTCTAGATCTACATGTACTAAAAACCTAGACCTAAGGTGGCTATTTATAGTGGAAATAACTCTAGGAATTCCAATCCTAACTTGGAAAGAAGTCTAGGACGGTTTAAGGGTCTAACTTGGACTCCAAGTTAGATTAAAAGTCATCCTAGAGTAGAATCCAAGTTAAAATAAGATCCTGAAATTTTGCTGAATTCGTGCAGGGACTTCGACGTCATTTTTGGACTTGAAAACGGCTGAACTGGGTCTTGGACTTCAAAGGAAAGTTGTAGATTTCGGAGTCAGCTTTCCAACGAGTACTCATGGGCTTCAATCGGAGGTCTGAGCAGAAAGTTATAATTTTTCTACCAAAACTGCACCTGAATCCTAATCCTGTTAGGACTAGAATCGGGAATCTACGGGATTTGGATATTTCCTTGGATTTAGGAGTCATTAATTGGGATTTTAATTCCAATTAATATTTTATATGGGCTAAGTATTTTCCCACATAAATTATCCATAAATACCAAAGCTTGAGAATTTATCCATGACTTGTCTTCAATTAAAGCTCCAATCTTCAATCCTTGCTTCTTGAAATAAATCTTCAATGGTCTTCAAGTCTCCAATTTATCTTCAAATGGTCTTCAAACACGAACTTCTAATCTCCAAATCTATGCTTAAAATTGCTTTGCTCAAATCTGTGTAAAAAGTCATCAAAATAGCTCCAAAAGAGGTGAAAAATAACAATTTCTCAATTTCACATCACTTAAGAACTTAAAACACAATTATCATCAAAATAGCATATAATTAAGCATAAATAGATCCAAAAACATAGTAAAATAGCCATAAAAATAGGGTTGTTTTTGGCTCGATCATATTTTCCTCCACACTTGAACTTTGCTAGTCCCTTAGCAAATCAATGTGTTAGTTAATTAAAAATCTTTCTAAAGATCAATTTGAACTCACACACTCATCAAAGAATCAATTCAATCATGAAATCAAAATAACAAAGAATAATAATAATACTAAATTCAAAAATCAAGACATAACAAGTATCATCATTCTTAAGTAGCCATAATCAAAGTAGTTTTAATCACTTACTATTTTTCACTTTCTATAACTACTTCTTTCTATAGGCTTATGTTTTCCTCTCTTTCTCCATTACTCAAAAGATTGTAGTGTCATAGATATACATCAAGGGTCATTGTGGGTTATAATAGATTTTCAAGGGTAATTATTTTTAGAAAATTGAGGTTACTAACCTCGAAGTGTTCATGATTTAGGGGTTATTAACTCCCTTTTGAGGCTACTAGCACTCTAGAAGGACTCCTTCTTTTATTTTTTTCTAGAGGGACAATATTTCTGTAATTCCATGCCTCTTATCCTCTTTCCAAGGGTTACTAACTCCTTTTGTTTAAGAAAAGAGTGACAACAATGGATTTTTTTTTTTTTAGTATGCAGAAATACCTCTTCTCCTCTTGTCATGAGAGCACTTCTTTTTATGAAAACAAAATTTTAATTACCCTTTTTATAAGTAGTCCCCCACACTTATTCTCGACATATACCAATAACATACTTTCTCAATCATAACTTTAATCAAGATTGAACACAAGTTCTAGAAATAGATAATCATAGAAGCAAATAAGATCATATCACAAACTTCAATTATACCTAATTCTAAGAAATCAAACAACATGCTATAACTCAATCAATAAATCAAACATTATTAAAATTCTAAGCATTCATCAATCATAATCAAATCAATTAATCAATTTATGCATGAAAAATTCAAAAACTCGAAATTCTCAAAACTTTTTTTTTAAAAAAAAAAAATTTAATTTGAAAATCAATTTTTTAAAAATTGGGGAATAATCAATCCAAAATCAATCCAAAAACAAACAATTTTCTATCCTAAGTTCTCATACAAATAAATAGCATATGACTCAATTATTCAAGCAATAAACCTAAACCTATCAAGTAATCTTCCCCCCACACTTAAAAGACACATTGTCCTCAATGTAAATACACATGTGTGTGTTGTGTCCCTCATAAGTGTGATGACTGTGCTAATGAAATACTTGACTCACAAAGAAAGTTTGCATCCAATCAAGTAATTCAAGCAATTCAAAGCATTAATCATGGCGTTCATGGCATATGAGTCATTATAAAGATCTAAATCAAAGCATAGAAAACATAGAAAAGAAATACAAACAACTAATTCAAATCAAGGAATAGGCAATCAATCAAGCAATAATCATTCAAAGCAAAACAATGCAAAGAAAAAGTAAATGGAGATGAGTTTAAGAAAACTTCTCTATTTATGTGGCATGGGCTAGAGGTGGCATGGCGTGGATGGCCAGTGGTAGGCTCGATCATAATTCCATCCTTTGCTCCTCTCTTTTGGGCTTTCATTCGGTTTCCTTTGCAAATGTTCAAAATATAAGCTCCAATTGTTCGACTTGTTTCCTTAATTTGGAATCCTAAAAAGAAAAGAAAACAAAACTAAAAAGAAAATTAACATGTTAGTAAATTCTTGGGTTGCCTCCCAAGCAGCGCCTTTCTTTAATGTCTTTGGCTAGACTTTCCTTCCTCTCCCTTTGTTAGGGTGGATCATACCACTTCAAAGCATAAAGCAAATATGATGAGATTCGAAGAATATGAACACAAAAATATGAAAGATAAAAGAAGAGATAAGGAAAGAAATCACCAATTTTGTTGAGGGCGACTCCATGAATAGCTAGGAATGACAATGACATCTTTGTCGCCGTGAGAGGTTGATGCAATGGGTGCTTACGGCATTCTTGATTGGCATTACTCCCTTCGTGCCTTTGAAAAGTGTCCTCGTCTTGGCAAATCTTCTTGTCCTCCAGAAAGAATTGATTTATAGATATCCTTTCCGCGTGTTTGATATCTTCAAAGCATTCAGACTCAAGAAGTTTGTTGATTCCCAAGAAATCTTGATCTTCATGTTCCAAAAGCTGGTTGTCAACAGAATTTGACACGATTGTGTCTTTTGGCTCGAGATGTCCGAGTTGCTCATCATCTGGTGGCTCTTCTTTGGGCTTGACAAGTCTTGGAGGAAAAGGTGGATGGATGTCCATCTTGATATCTGCTTTCTCAATCTTGGGGACTTCCATTGGTGGAGTAGGGACGCCAGGCATGCTAGGAACACCATCGTCATTGAAGAAAAATTGAGAGAAGTTTGTCGAACCAAGTTCATATGGTTCCAAACCATATTTGTGACAAAATCTCCAAATCTTTGTGACAAAAGTCACAAATGCTAAGTCCATATTTGTGACAAAAGTCAGCAAAATAGCTCCAGAATAGTGAAAAACAATAAGTTTCCACTTTTCTTCTTTTCAAGACCTAGAAACACAAATACTTGTAAAATATGGTTAAATCACACATAAAAATACCAAAAAGCATAGGAAAATTATCATAAAAATAGGGCCTATTTTGTCTCGATCATGTATTTTCATATGATTATCATTAAACAACCTAGGGTATTCAAAGTAGTCAAATGTATTTCATACGATTACCATTAAAAGATTTAAGGACGTGACATCAATTGCAAAAACTTTAAAAGCAAATTCCGTTAGGTATATCAAGTTGAAATCCCAATTTGGAATTCGAACTTTGGGGAATTCATGCCTTGCGTTTAAAAAAGGTCATTTAAATGTCTAATCTTTTCGATTTAGGTCAATTAGGTGTGTGGCCTTCTCGATTTTGGTTCATTAAATGACCTTAATTGACTCAAATTGAAAACGTTGGACATTTAAATGACATTTTTAGCTTCTAGAGAGGACTTATATTCAAAATCAAGCCTCTATAAAATTTACCCTTTTTAAGAGAGGAATAAAAAAAAAGAGAGAGAGAGAGAGAGAGGGAGTGATTTATCATTTATGTGTTGTGGTCTTGGTGAATATGTCAAAATAATACAATTTTCTTTTTCTTTATAGGCCTTAAAAACATAAGAAAACAAAGTCTTAAGACCAATTGAATACTGCTCTTTATGAAATTGTAATAATGGAGAATTTTTCCGCTCCTAGGGTTTTTCTCTTGTGAGTGCTCCTTTTTGTTTTCGTACAAATATTTCTCTATTGGAGGTGATTCAAAACTTTTTTTTCTTTCGATTTCTTCTTGGATTTAGATTGGATCATGGCGGAGGGGTTATCAGATTTATGGGATAGTTTTCATCTCACGGAGGAAGAAAACTTGGAGCTGGCGGTGGATCAGCAGATGATTGCTGAAACGTTGGATGAGGGGAATTCCTGTTTGATTGGAAAATTGCTCTCTCGGAGAGCGGTTATTATTGAGGTTATGAGAAACGTTTTGCATATGGTATGGAGGTGATCAGGGGGTTTACAGATACATAAGATTGGGGATAAATTGTACATCTTCAAGCTTGAAATTGAGGTGGAGAAGGAGCGTGTTTCCTAGCAAACTCCATGGAATTTTAATACGGTTTTATTGGTTTTGAAGAATTATGATGCTCTTGATAGTGTGGAGGCAATCAAATTGGAGTGGTGTCCATTCTGGGTTCAAGTGCATGATCTCCCACTCGGCTTCATGAATGAACGGATAGGCAAGGTAATTGGTGATTCTTTTGGAGACACTGTCGAAGTTGATACTTGTGGTGAGAAGATAGCATGGGGACGATATTTAAGAATTTGAGCAAAGCTGAATGTGAATAAACCTTTGCGAAGAGGGATGATCTTGACTGCCCCAAATGGAGGAAAAATTCTTGTGAGCTTTTGTTATGAGAAGCTGCCTGATTTCTGCTATGCATGTGGCTGCTTAACCCATACTGAAAACGAATGTGAGAAAGCTATCATAATGAGGAGGGATAAGGGAAAGGTTACAAAGGAATAAGGTCCATGGCTGCGAGCGGAGGTTCCTCGATCGAAAGGGTTGAAGTTCGATGGTCCTGGTATTAGTGAGACACGTATAGGAAGGGATGAAGATTAGGAGCAGTCTGTTAATGGAAATCAGAGTCCTAGGGCTGGAAAGAAGGTGGTGGAAAACACAAAAAAACAGGCTTTACTTCAATTGGAGACATTTAAGACCAAAGGGATTATCCGGGACTATCAAGATGTTAATACTGGATTGATTGCTTTTAATCAACCAAAATTAAAGCTGCAAGGGAAAGGAAGTAAGCATAGTGAACTTCATGGTGCTTTGATGGAAACCGACTTGGGTAAGGTTGGGAGTGCGAAGATTAATTCAATACCGAAGCTAGATGCCGAATCACAATTGGAGAAGATGGAAGTGGGGCAGTCTAATCGAGATGGGACAAATTTGTGTTCAAGGCTAACAATGCTACATCAAATAGTGGTGAGGGAAGTCGATCTAGCAAACGGTGGAAGAGGGCGGCAAGAACTAGTTCTGGTTTAGAGGGGGTTGTAAGAACAATGCTACAAGGTTAATTGGGAAAAAAAAGAGAGGGGTCGAAAGGTGTTTTGGGCGAAAGGAAGAAGAGTAGGGAAGATGGTGAACTTGCTTCGGATAGTATTTCGGATTTTAACACTCCTGTAATGGCAGAGGTTGGCATCACTAGCCAACCCCGCCAAGAATCATAAGTATCTTAGCCTGGAATTGTCGGGGTTTAGTGGCTGCCCGGGCAATTCCGAAAGTGAAACAGGTGTTGAATAAACACCACCCTAAGTTAGTTTTCTTTAGTGAAACAAAAAGAAGTAGTAGTGAGATGGATTGGTTAAGGTCGCGTTGGGGTTTTCAATTTTGTTTTTCGGTTGATAGTGTAGGTAGAAGTGGTGGCCTCGCAGTGTTGTGGCATGAATGTTGGGATGTCACCGTATTGAGTTTTTCTAATTCTCATATTGATGTTCAGATCATTGATGGGGAAGGTTCTTTGCCTTGGAGATTTACAGGTTTCTATGGCAATCCTGTTACTGATAGACGGGGTGAATCATGGCAACTTCTTAGATTATTGAAGGAAAGAAATTTTCTCCCCCTTGGGTTATTGGAGGCGGAAGAAGGATAATACAATTGCCAAAGTCATGGGTGCCGATTAAAATTGGAAGGAAAAATCGTGTGATATTGAATCAACTTTTGTGGATTACTTTGAAAAGCTTTTCACTTCTTCACACCATTTTGTTCCTGAAGGTTTTTGTGACAACATCAAAACTCGATTAAATCTGAATCAGCTCGCTATTTTGACAAAGCCTTGGGAGAGCTCAAAGATTAAATTAGCCATTGATCAGATGAATCCTTCGAATGCACCTGGGCCTGATGGAATGACGGCTATTTTTTTTTCAAAAGTACTGGGATGTTTTGGGTAGGAAGCAACTGATGCAGTGTTGGACTTTCTGAATGGAGGATCATGGTGGCCGGATCTCAATTCAACCAATATTGTTTTGATTCCTAAAGTAAAAAAACCAGTGTCGCCCGCGGACTTTAGACCCATTAGCCTCTGTAATGTTCTATATAAGATCATTTCAAAGGTTATAGCGAATCGTTTGAAGTTGATCTTGCCAAAGATTATAAGTGAGAATCAGAGTGCGTTTGTTCCTGGTCGATTAATTTTTGACAATGCTTTGGTGGCATAAGAAACAGTGCATCAACTGAAGACTAGGAGATGTGGTAAAACTGGGGCAATGGCTTTGAAGCTTGACATGAGCAAAGCCTATGACAGAGTAGAATGGGATTATTTAGAAAGGGTGATGAACACTATGGGGTTTCCTTGTGCTTGGATTTCATTGATCATGACTTGCGAGCGTACTGTCTCTTATTCGGTAGTGGTTAATGGTAAGTAATGTGGTAACATTGCACCATCCCGTGGAATCAGACAAGGCGATCCCATCTCTCCTTATCTATTTCTATTATGTGAAGAAGGTCTTTCTGCTTTGTTGAATAATGCGGATGCGAATGGAATAATTCAGGGAGTATCAGTTTGTCATGCAGCTCCTAGGGTTTCACATTTATTGTTTGCATATGATAGCTTATTGTTTGTCAGGGCTTCTTTAGATGAGGCAAAAACTATTTTGGATTTACTTCGTTAGTATGAGTTAGCATCAGGACAGTTTGTGAACATAAGCAAGTCGACTATTTATTTTAACAATGGTACAAACTTGAGTTGCCGTGAAGCGATTAAGCAGAATCTCGGGGTGAAAAGATGGTTGGCCGGTGATAAGTACTTGGGTTTGCCTATTTTTATTGGGAGAGAGAAGAAAATCCATTTTCAGCATATTAAGGATCAAATATGGCGGAAGATCCATCATTGGCAGAGTAAGTTACTCTGCGGCTGGTAAGGGAGTTCTTATTCAAGCAATTGCTCAAGTTATTCCCGTATATGCTATGAGCTGTTTTAAACTCCCTAAGACGTTTGTTAATGATTTTAATATGCTTTTGGCCCGTTTTTGGTGGAGTCATGGTAGGGTTATTCATTGGGTATGGTGGGAGGAACTTTGTACATCGAAATTAGATGGAGGATTGGGGTTCCGTGATTTCGAGGCCTTCAATCTTGCTTTTTTGGCAAAACAAGGGTGGAGGTTTATTTATAATACCAATACTCTTTGTTACAAGATTTTTAAGGCAAGGTACTTTCCTGCTATTTCATTTATGGATGCTAGCTTAGGTTCCAATCCATCATATGTTTGGCGGAGTATTATGGAGGGACGGGAGGTGCTTAAATTGGGCATACGGTGGAGAATTGGTGATGGCTCATTAGTGAAAATCATGAGTGACACTTGGATCCCAAATTTACCAATGGAAAGGCCTAGTTATATTGAACCAAATATTATTCCTTTTGAGGTTGTGTCCGAGCTTATTGATCATGAAGAAAGGTGCTGGAAGGAAGAGCTCTTACATTCTCTGTTTCGGCCATAGGAGGTGGAGGCAATATTGGACATCCCTCTTAGTTTGCAACGAACGGTGGACAAGCTAATTTGGACCATGTTCACGGTTAAATCTGCTTACCATGTTGCCAAAATTTGCTTGGATCGTGAGGTTGTTGATGTGGAGTTGAGGAACCCAATTTGGAAGTTAGTATGGTCTGCCCGAATTCTCCCCAAGGTTAAAATTTTCATCTGGAGACTTATGCATGGTTTTGTCCCGGTTCGCCATATCTTACGATCAAGACACATGGAGGTAATTGATGAATGTTGTGTATATGGTACTAATGGGGAAAAATTGATTCATGTGTTCTTCGAGGGTCACTTAGCCAAGATGGTATGGAGAGAAGAAGCTAATTGGATGGAGGATTTTCTTGCTTCGAATGAGGATGCAAATGATTTTTGTTTAAATCTTTGTGTTCTTGTGACTCAAAAGGGCTGCCTTGATAAGGTTCTTGTATGCCTTTGGCTACTATGGTTTAATCGAAACTCATGTTTGCATGAAGGAAAGTGTTTTACAAACGATCAAATGGTTCGTAAAATCGTAGCTGTTGTCAAGGAGAACGAAGAGGGGATGAAAACTGTCAATGGCGAGCGGATAGTTTCAAAGCCGGTGCATTCGACACTCTGGATTCCACCTAATCCAGGATCATTGAAGTTGAATTGTGATGCAGCTTTTAATTCCACAACGGGGCTGGCTTCATTGGGTATAGTTCTCTATAATGCTATTGGGGATGTAATTTTTGGTGGCATTAGTAGTGTTGAATGGGTAGCAAGTGCGCTACATGCTGAATGCATGGCTATCATTTTCGGGCTTGAGACGGCTTGGGAGCAAGGGCATGCTAGTTTGCAGGTCGAAACAGATTGTAAGCAGGCAGTCGAAGAGATTCAAAAGGGCATGGACTCATTATGGTCTGGTGCAACTTTGTGTACATGATGTTTTAACTCTTTCTACACGGTTTGATTTTCTCTCTTTCGATTTTATTAAACGGGAGGCAAATGTATTAGCACACAACATTGCTAAATCTGAATGTATGATGGGTGCTCAAAGGGTGTGGGTAGGTTATTTACCTTCACATATTTGTAATCCTTCCCGTTCTTGAATTGATGAATAAACTCCCGTTTGAATAAAAAAAAAAAAAAACACCAATTGAATTTTCTTCCTAGGCAGCCCAATATGAGCAACTAGCTACTACTTTAAAATTAAAAAATATATAACAAAAACAAAGCATATTCAAAACAAATGCAGCGGAACTGTGGAATTGAAAACCATTTCATACCCAACAAACATAGTACATCATAGTTGCGTAATTTTGAAGGTTTTCTTCCCATAATCCCATTCCATGACCATAACCCGCTTTTTACCTTCGCCTCTTTTCTTGACTCTTCTGTTACTTCCATCACCAAATTAAAAGAAAAAATGCACTAATGATCTGCCAAACCCCGTCTACGGTTGTTTTTTCCCTCTCTCAAAGCTCTGCCACAGAGAGAGAGAGAGAGAGAGAGAGAGAGTAATAAAATAAAAGAGTTGCCAAACTGACAATTACAGCCCCAACATGCAATTGAAGCCTCTTAACACCTTAACCGTTACGCTCATGTTGTTCTTTACTTTCTTCATCCTCTTCTTCTCCGGTTTCCTTGAATTCCCTTCTGTTTCCACCTCCATCCAAAACTTTTCCAACCCAAATCAGTCCCTCAATTCCGACCCTGACCCTTTTACTGATCTCTTATCTGCTTTCAAGAAATGGGATTCTCAAATGGGTTGTGCCCGCTTCAGGGAAAACCACAAGGATTTGATCCATCTGCTTTCCAACAGGTCTGGGTCTTTGCAGGAAGCTGTTGCTGATTCTGGGTGCAGTGACTTGAAAATGGAACATGCTAGTGTTTTGGTCAAAGGGTGGACTTGGATTCCTGATAATTTAGATAGTTTGTATTCCTGTCGCTGCGGGATGACTTGTCTCTGGACTAAATCTTCTGTTCTTGCTGATAAACCTGATGCCCTTTTGTTTGAGACCACTACCCCTCCACTTCAGGTAGTTTTCTTTTCCCTTGTTGGCTTGACTGCTGTTCTGGAATATTGGAATTTTGTTGATTTATTTGTTTAAAGATGAAATCTTGGAGCTTGTAAATGGTGAATAGGTTAATATTCTGCCTATTGTTGGATCTTGTTCTTGTCAACTGTGATCTACTTGTCTTGTGATGTTTAAAACTTGGATTCTGTTTTTGAAATGGAGCTATAGATTGAATTGATGTCTTCAGAATATCAATAGATAGAAGTGAACTAAATAATGTCTAAATCATCTGCATTTGAGTTGATTGAAGAGAAATTAAGCTGCAGTGGTCAAGATGTTTGATTTGGAAATGTGAGGACTTTGATCAGTAAGAGTAAGTTGGGTAACAATTTGATTACTAGATTATTTTAATATGAAAGAAGGAGATTTTACATTTTGGAATTTGATTTTGTTAGTGAGCTGAGTAACCAACCTAATGCCCAGAGTTGAAGAAACAGCTTGTTAGAAGTTGATGTTCTGTTAATAAAATAGTGCTAGGGTTAATAACTGTGCATGCATTACTTGGCAAATGCTTGAAGAAGAAATGTTAAAATTTTGTTGTTGCTGATGAGATCGTTGAAGCTACCAAGGATAATATCCCATTTAAAAGTAAAAAATACCTTTTTTTATTATTCTGCCTGAGAGGTACGGTGTTTCTTATTTTAATGTGCATTAAGAGGAAGGGTGTTTAAGAGTCACTTTATCTGCCTTTGTATGTGTGGAAGTTCATTTCAAATGTGCATTGATGGGTACAAAAAATGGCAGACCAAGTTTTATCTTGTACATGGGTCGGCTCATGGTTCATTGATTTTCAGCAGTAATAGGCAATTCATAAAGATTGCCTCTATCATGGTAGCCATTGACTAAGCTTCTTGCTAAGAGACCATATATTGAATTAGGCATTATACTTTGTCCAGATGTATAAAGAGAGGCAAGAGACTAGATATTTCTCTATCATTCTTTGTGCAGCTGAGTTCCAGTAGTTATCCTCTGTAATTTTAATTGCAAAACCCTAGGGCCTCTACCATCAGAGTCATAGAAACTCATCTAAAACCCCTATTGATAAATTATCATGTAACTGGCATGTTTCATGGATAAGCCATACTTCACTAAGTACTTGCTCTCTCTTGTTTATGTACTTGCAAGGAAAAAACAAAGGGACCCGGAGGGGGGGGGGGGGGGGGTGGTCTTTTTCCAGCCAGCATCACTAGCATTCGACTTCTTTTTTACCCTCTCTTAATTAAGTAATTGTTTCTGCATTTTATTTTTATGACAGGTAGGAGCTATTTCATGAGACATGTTACAACATTCAACCAGGATAGAAACTCCAGTACTTATTGCAAATAGTTTTTGTTCCCACATATTATTTTTGAGTTTGACATAAGACATATATGGCCTAAGTTTGAGGGTAGCCATTACCCAAAGCATAAGCTCTGAGAAAATCAAAGTAAGCAGCGCATTGTCAGTGGTGGACAATGTTAAGGATAGCTGTCTGGCAGCATTTCTCATGTTATCAACATACTTTCCTAGCACATATTCACATTACATTCACTCAGAACACAATTAATATTGCACCTTATGCGTGTTTTCGCTTTCTTTCTTGCTTCTATAAATACTCTTCTCTGACAATTATTGGTGGATATATTGAAATGGGGCTTTTCTTTTATTTTTTGGTTAGAGGTTCAGTGGAGATCCACTTCGTGTTTACATGGACCTCGAGGCTGGCAGGAGGCGTTCAGGTCAGGAGGATATATTTATAAGTTACCATGCAAAAGATGATGTCCAGTCAACTTATGCTGGTGCATTGTTTCATAATGGCCGAAATTATCATGTATCTTCATATAAGAAAAATGTGAGTAGTTTGCTATATATCTTTGTTCATTCTGCTGTGTCCTGATAATCTCCTACCATATAAATCCATGGTTGTAATGACATTTGGGTTCTTTTTCTTCTTTAAATCTATTTGAAGGATATACTTGTTTATTGGTCTTCGTCACGTTGCCTTCCTCAAAGAAACCAGCTTGCCAAGTCTCTCCTCAGGTTCCTGCCTTACCACTCATTTGGCAAATGCTTGAACAATGTTGGTGGTTTAGACATGGCCCTTTCGTTCTACCCTGAGTGTGCAAATGATGCTGGTACACCAAAGTGGTGGGACCATTTACACTGTGCCATGTCTCATTACAAATTCGTCCTCGCCATTGAAAATACAGTTACAGAGAGTTACGTGACTGAGAAGCTATTTTATGCTCTAGACTCTGGTGCAGTTCCCATCTATTTCGGTGCTCCCAATGTCCTGGACTTTGTTCCTCCACATTCAATTATAGATGGAACAAAATTTAGTTCCATGGAGAAATTGGCTTCCTATGTGAAAGCCCTTGCTAATGACCCTGTAGCTTATGCCCAGTATCATGCCTGGAGAAGATGTGGTGTATTAGGTAACTACGCAAAGGCCCGCGCTGCAAGCCTTGACACATTGCCATGTCGATTGTGTGAGGAAGTTAGTAGAAGAGGTGGGAGAAATGCAAAAACATAATGAATTTATTTACTTTTTCTTCATTTTGGTTTCCTTGTATTGATAACAATAGTGAGTGATCAATTTTTTGTGTTTGGTCTTATAGAATTTGTTTTGATTAGTAGTGACCAATGAGATATTGGTAGTAGGTTCAAGGTAGTCTGATTAACATGTACAAAAAGAATGTAAGACAGAGGAAGGGAATATACAATCACGTTTATAGTTGTTTAACATTTTGTTGGCTTTGAATTGATCTCACTTCAATTTCATTTAATTTTTTTTACATTACTGGACTATTTTTCGTTTTCCATTAATATAGTTGTTGTTTCATCGCCCGTTCTAAAATTTGGATTTGAAGACGAAAATGGAAAGAGAGCATCTGATCTGTTGTAAAAGATGATGAAGATCGACTCCGGAGTACTAGTCCGAAACTCCGATACCGGAATGTTAGTAAGTATATATATATATATATAATAAAAAAAGAAAAAAAAAAAAAAAAAAGAAGAGCTCACCTACTGGAAGGTTAGTATATTAAAAAAGATGAAGATGAACAAGACTTGAAAGCGCTCGGTCTTAGAAATTACACAGGCTCATTTTCTTCCTAATTTTAAAGTTTAAACCATTGATTTATGAGTCAGACCTTGTAGAGAATTCTTTATCATCATCTTCCTTGTGAAACTTCCACACAGAGGCCATTATTCCACTGTAAGTCGAAAGTTTAGGCTTCACTATCCTTTGAACCTGCACCACCATAAAGCTTAAATTAATATTACCAAAAGTTCCATTTTTAACCCTTCAATGAGAAGAAAACTATATATATGCACCATTATTTACTTATCACCTCTTACCTTTTGCTTAGGCTTGCTTTTCTGGATCTTCACACTCTTCAACTCTTCTGGTCTGTTATTAAGGTATTCTTTTAATTGCTCGTCATTCATGGCATCTATTGCATCTATCTACAATAATATATAACATTTTACAGTCATTTTTACTCATTTAATTAAGGGGAAATGATAATAATAATAGAAAAGATGAGATCATATATAGTGATTATAACAATTTTAATAAATATAAATATATATTAATATTAATTTAAACCTACCCATTTGTTGAGATGATGTAAATCTCTTACCAAAACCTGTTCTTCCTCATCAACAATTTCTTGCTTGTCTTTAAGTGATGGAGGCTTGGGCTTTGATTCTATATTCTTCTTGCTTTTCTTTCCAACTCTCCCACTTGACATATTTATTTTCCTAATTGTAATAATTACATAATCATTAATCAAGATCAGTTCAGAAGTGTTACAAAAGTGTCCAGAAATATATGACCAAACAAAGTCAATAAATTACGTTATGGTTGATTTTAATATGCATAACGGTTTATGGTCAAATCTGCTCAAAAATCACCTTTTTGCCTAACGTTTCGCAATGATAAAAAATGCAAGTGAAGCCCCAACACCTAAAAAACTGTTACGGTAACTGCATGCATGCATAACATGTGAAGCCCTATGAAACAAAGTAGAAATTCTCACGAAATGCATTATCTTCCTCCTGCATCATAGTTTTTTTATGAACCAATCTTCAAGTTTACACATTTGGTGTTTATTGTAAACTAGATACTAAACCCGTGCCTTCACTGCGGTTGTATTTGGAGAGTTGATTAACATTCAAATAAGTAGTAAATATGGTAAATATATATTTATAGAAGGGATATTGTTGTGATGAAGTGCTGGTGTCGCCAGCAGTGAAGGAGAAATTATTAGATTGATCGGGTCCATAAAGTCATTTGTAGTCCCGATTAATAAAATTTTGACAAGTCAAATTTCTTCCTATACAATTTCTAAAACCCTAGCCAATTAATGTCATAAATTTAGGGACTCACCTTGTAAATCTCATCTGGTGAAACTAGGGGCTAAACCTGGTGCTAAATTCGTGCCTAAATTTTAAGAAGGAATCTGACTTGTCAAAATCTTATTGATCGGGACCACGGATGATGTGGTGGACCCGGTCCACCTAATAATTTCTCGCAGTGAAGAAGTTAAAGGGTCAGATTGTGCTTCCGTGAAGATTCAAGAGATTAATTGCAAGATTTGATTTAGCTTGATTTTAACTTGATTTGGTAGAACCGTGTGTAATTAATAGGGTGATATTGTTTGACTAATTAGGATCAATTGTAATTATTAATTACCATAGGTAGAAGATTTTCTCATTGTATATATTAAGTTGAATAAATCAATAGAAATCATCTCGATCACTTTGATCAGAGAATTTTACATTGTACCAGAACCAAAACCTGGTTTTTCAACCATGTCGAAAATAGAGAGTGGCAGTGGTAAAGATGATTCTACCATCGTCGGTCAATCAAGTGGTATGGATGTGATGTTCCCATACTACATCCATGCTTCGGATAATCCGGGGCAAGTTTATGTTAGTGATCTTCTCCGTGATGGAAATTATGGAGAATGGGTAAACGACATGACAAATGCGTTGTTTGCCAAAAATAAGATTGGTTTTGTCGATCGGACAATTCCGATGCTGGAACCGGAATCACCGGATTTGAGTTACTGGATACGGTGCACCGCCATGGTGATAGGATGGTTGAAAAGCGCCATGGATAAGGAAGTCAGAGGAAGCGTGAGATACGCCAAGACTGCTCAAGAAATTTGGGTGGATCTTGAGGAAAGGTTCGGGAAGGAGAGTTCACCTAGAGCCTACGAGATCCGACGTGCAATAACGCTTTTGCGGCAAGAGAAGATGACCGTGTCAGCTTATTACACGAAGCTGAAAGGCTTATGGGACGAAATACAATCGATCTCACCACTACCCAAGTGTGTGTGCAAAGGTTGTACTTGTGATGTTCCAAAACAACTTGCGACGATGAGAGAGAAGGAGCAGTTGTATGATTTTCTTATGGCTTTAGATGATGTGTTTGGCATAGTGAAAACGCAAATCTTGAGCACCAAACCAACTCCAAGTCTTTGGAATGCTTATCACCTAGTAGCGGAGGATGAGCAGCAAAAGCAGATCTTGGCATCTCGGAAACCTATGGTTGAAACAGCGGCTTTCCAGATGCAAGGAAGTCGTGGGGACAAGACTGAGACTGATAGGAGATCTGACAGAATAGACAAGGTTAAGTGCGACCACTGTCAGAAGATTGGCCACAACAAAGACCAATGTTATGAGATAGTTGGTTACCCATCAGGGTGGCGCAAGAAAGGTAGCAGATCCGCAGCGATGGCTGCTGGGGAAGTCAGTGCTAGGTCACCAGCAGTGACTGTCACAGAGATCCCAGCATTAACGCAATTACAAGTGAGCGTCTAATGCAACTTAAGTGGAGAGAAAAGATTTGTTGCAAACGTTGATACTGGTAAAAATAGCGTTTCAAAACCCTGGATAATTGATTATGGGGCAACTGATCACATCGCTAGTGATGTAGAATTGCTTGTTGAGATACAAGAGAAAAACAAAGAGTTGCCGGTGATGATTCCCAATGGTGGTAAAATACCGGTCAAAAGTGTTGGGAAAGCTAACCTTCCCAATGGAATGGGGATTGACAATGTTTTGAATATTCCTAATTTCAAGTTCAAGTTAATTTCAATCAGCAAATTAACTAAAGATCTCAATTGTGCACTAATCTTTGTTGTGGATTTTTGTGTAACACAAGACTTACCTTCGAGAAAGCTAATTGGAGTGGGTAAGTTGCGTGATGGTCTTTAGTATATTGAACCTGTGCGTGTTGAGGGTGCGACAATGTCGGTTAAGGGAAATGTTGGTTCTTAGTTGTGGCATAAGCGACTAAGTCACACATCCAATGCCAAGATTCAGCAGATTCAACACAGTTCAGGAAAATTTGTTTATGATAAAGTTGATCATTGTGATTCTTGTTTGTGTGCAAAACAAACTAGATTGTCTTTTCCCATTAGTTCAATAAAAACAGTTATTCCTTTTGATTTAATTCATTGTGACATATGGGGCGCTTACAAGACATCATCTTTTTCAGGTGATCATTACTTTCTTTCAATTGTGGATGATTTTAGTAGAGGTGTGTGGATATATTTGATGAAATATAAGTCTGATGTTGGTCATAATTTGACAATATTCTGTGATATGGTGGAAACACAATTTAGGAGAAATGTCAAACAGATTAGAACTGATAATGGGCCAGAATTTCAATCCAACTATATGCTTGATTATTATCATAAACATGGTATAGTTTTGCAGACATCTTGCACAGATGCTCCACAGCAGAATGGAGTCGTGGAGAGGAAACACAGGCACATTCTTGATACTGCACGAGCATTACGATTTGATGCTGGGTTGCTCATTGAATTTTGGGGAGAATGTGTTCTTACAGTAGCTTATCTCATCAACAGGTTGCCTTCGAAGGTGATTAAAAATAAGACTCCACATGAAGTGTTGTTGGGAATTAAACCCACATACAGTGAAATGAGGGTCTTTGGATGGCTTGTCTACGCTCACGACAATAGCAAAGTGAAGGATAAGTTCAAGGAAAGGGGGAGACCTTGTGTATTTGTGGGGTACCCTTATGGACAAAAGGGCTACCGGTGTATGATATTGAGAGAAAGAAGATTTACACGTCAAGAGATGTGACTTTCTTTGAGAAAATTTTCCCTTTTAAATTAGATGTTGTTAACCCAGCACAGACTACTGTTGATTCTGTGAGTCCAGTAGCGGACGATGAAGATTCGCACGCCGTAGTTATTGGGAAGTCAGCAGAGACCTTCCAGCAAAGGCAGCCTTTAGCATTGGAAAGTTCCCTGCCACAGTCACCAGCAGAGCATGATGTGAGTCCTCCCGTAGTTATTGAGGATGTTGCATTACAACAATACAAAAATAATGGATCAACAGAGGATTCCTCATGTAGTTTTGGTATTGCCAATGCTGGAGAGTCAGCATCTAATGTTGATGAAGGTGTTAGGCGAAGCCAACATCTCAGGACTCAGCCAAAACATTTTCAGCAATTTGAAACCGACTTGCCACCCTCTATCACACACACGCAGCAGCCCTCCTCCTCAGCAATCTCAACGGTATCTCCTTTATCTCACTTTGTTTCCTATAAAAGATTTTCACACTCACATCAAGCTTTTCTAGTGGCCATCACTGCACATGATGAGCCAAAGACATTTCGCCAAGCAGTGAAACATGAACATTGGCAAGAGGCTATGAAAAAGGAAATTCAGGCTCTTGAGGACAATGGCACATGGGTTCTGACACCATCGCCGCCGGGGAAAAAGGTCGTAGATTCCAAATGGGTATACAAAGTTAAGTTCAAACCAAAAGGCAAGGTTGAACGATACAAGGCGCTATTGGTGGCAAAAGGATTCACACAAGTCGAACGGGTTGGTTTTCATGAAACTTTTGCACCGGTTGCGAAACTTGTCACTGTAAGATGTCTTTTGGCTGTTGCAGTCAAGAAGAATTGGGACATCCACCAGCTTGATGTGAATAACGCCTTCCTTCATGGAGATTTGAATGAGGAAGTGTATATGCGAATCCCACAAGGGTTTTCAAAAGAAGGAGAGACAAGAGTGTGCAAATTGCGTCTTTATATGGGTTGCGGCAGGCATCATACAATTGGTACCACAAATTTACAACAGCTCTGCTTGAGATAGGATTTCGACAATCTAAGGCCGATCATTCCTTATTCATTTATGATGTCAAAGAAATTTTGGTTGTAGCATTGATATATGTTGATGATGTCATACTCGCCGGTAATGATAACGGCAAAATACTTGAGGTGAAGGAATATCTTCATGGCAGATTTGGAATCAAAGATCTAGGGCCATTAAAATATTTTCTAGGCATAGAAGCTGCAAGATCCCCATAAGGATTGGTTCTTAGCCAGCGAAAGTATGCACTAGATATATTGGAAGAAAGTGAGATGCAGGGGTGTTGTCCTAGCTCTTTTCCGATGAAGCAAAAATCTCAAATTGCAAGCAAATGGTGATGGGTCCTTGATAGATGCTGGAAAATATAGACGCTTAATTGGGCGTTTATTGTATCTTACAGTCGCTAGACCAGACATAGCCTATGCAGTCAATGTTCTTAGTCAATTTGTTAGTAGTCCACGACAATAGCACTTGGAAGCAGCCATGCGAGTTTTGCGGTACTTGAAAAAGGCTCCAGACAAGGTATCCTTTTGCCAACAATGGGGACCTTAAGTCTTGAGGCCTATTCTGATGCAGATTGGGGTGGCTGTCAGTTGACTAGACGTTCTTGCACCAGGTACTTTATCATGCTGGAGGTTCGCCTATTTCATGGAAAACAAAAAAGCAATTGGTAGTTGAAAAATCCTTTGCAGAGGCTAAATATAGAGCTATGGCGGTAACAGTGAGTGAGTTGTTATGGTTACGTTGGTTGTTGGGAGACTTGCAAGCGCTGCAGAAAGATTCCACACCATTGTTTTGTGACAATCAGGCATCGTTGTACATCGCTGGTAATCCCGTTTTTCATGAAAGAACAAAACATGTTGAGATGGATTGCTATTTTGTTCGAGAGAGAGTACACTCCAATGAGATTGCACCACAGAAAATTTCAACAGTGACTCAACTTGCAGATGTATTCACAAAAGCCTTAGGTAAGCACAGATTTTAAACATTGATAAGCAAGTTGGGCGTTACGAATCTCCACGCGCCAACTTGAGGGGAGTGATGAAGTGCTGGGTCTCGCCAGCAGTGAAGAAGTTAAAGGGTTAGATTGTGCTTCCGTGAAGATTTAAGAGATTAATTGCAAGATTTGATTTAGCTTGATTTTAGCTTGATTTGGTAGAACCGTATGTAAGTAATAGGGTTATATTGTTTAACTAATTAGGATCAATTGTAATTATTAATTACCATAGGTAGAAGATTTTCTCATTGTATATATTGAGTTGAAGAAATCAATAGAAATCATCTCGATCACTTTGATAAGAGAATTTTACATGTTGAGGATTCACATGTGAGGGTGAACATCCCACATCATAAAGAGATGTATCAGTGACATGTACACATAAAGGATCCCATAAACCAATAGCTTACGTTTCTTTAGTTCAAGTTGGTGTCCGATATGTATATGAGCCGCTCGGTGGTCCTTGAGAGCAGGCAAGGCCTGGATTCCTCTTCTAACAAGTATATATAAGATAATCACTTTGAAAAACAAAACAAAATAAAGGCTCTATATCGAGATATATATAAACAAAACAAAATAAAGGCTCTATATCGAGATATATATATATATATGTATATGTATGTATATGTATATGTATGTATTCTTGACTCCCTTTGGGGAGTTAATGTGCCAAATAATGATATCGATTTGTTATATAAAATATTTTTATATAATTCCTTTGTATCCTTTGTAACGTTTCTTTGTGATATTGAACCAAATTAATTGTTATAATTGGTTTGTTTTTTATCTTAATATCAAATATCAATGATACTAAATGACAATAATTATTGTAATTTCCGTTGTACTTTATACTAGGTATAATCCCGCGCGATGCGTGGGTCGAGTGGTTAACTTTGTGTTAATAATGTCTGATTTTTAAAGACTCTTAAATCGCGGTTTAACTGTTAAATCAGGAACCGATTTTTATATACATCGTGTTAATAATATATAATTAAGATTATGCTTGGGTAACTTATATGAAGGAAAAGTATGCATTATTGTCAAAAAGAAGAAGATGAAAGAAATAGTCCAATATGTGATTAACAAATTAGCAAAATTAAATCATTACTATAATAAAAATGAACTAATAGACTACAATTGAAAGATCAAAATCTACTCTAAATTGACAATACATGACATATAAACTCCATTTAAGTGACCAGTATTTGATGAAATATTAATCCACAATTTTGACTCTTAATTAACTAAGAAAGTAAAGCAAATCATATATAATGGAAAAAAAATCATGAATTTCTCGATCCATGTCAAGAAAAAAGAAATGCTCAAGTACACTTCTTGATTTGATGATGTTGTATGCACCTGCAGAAGACATAAAAAAAATAAAAAAATTTAAAAAAAAAA
>AWUE01018311.1:0-21972 GCA_001974825.2 Corchorus olitorius
TTTTTAGTTTTTAAAAACTTTATAAGTTTTTTTTAATTGAATTAGTAAAATGGTAAAAATAAAATAGGTATAAAAATATTAGATTTAATAAGATAAAAATAGAGTTTTTAGTTGAGTACAACTATAAAAATATATTTAAAAAATTCTAATATTTAAGTTTTTTAAGTAAAATAAAATAGTAAACTGCTAAAAGTAGAATAATTATAAGGATATTAGACTTAATTAAATAAAAATAGAGTTTTTAATTGAGTAAAACTATAAAACTTTAACAATGACATTTAAGAAATATATTCGAAAAATAAGGGTATAACGGGCGATTCAAAAGTTTTACAGGTGAACGTACTTTTTAATATAGTATAGATAGTCTTCACTTCCACGCGCGTTGCACGTGACCAATCGTGTTTAAATTAAAAGAAAACTAAAATAATAATTTAAATCATTTATAAGTAGAGCTGTCAAACCTGATTCAAACTCGATAATCCATTCAACCTAGTTGGCCCAATTTGACCAGAAAAAGTAAACGACCCGAAACCATCCTATGCAGACCCGACAAACCCGTACCCCGAATAATCTGAAAAGTTAACCCGAATGATCCAAGAATATTATAAACTGAAATTATGTTTTATTCAATAAAATCTCAACCCGAAAAACCCAAAACCTGAATGACCCAGAAATCGAGTGACTTGAGACAAAAACCCGAACCCGCCTGACCCTATACCCAGTAGACCCAAGACCCAAATAACCTGAACCTAGATGAGCCGAAACCCGAATGCCCCGAGAAAATTACCTGCCTCATTTGATTTGTACCCAGATGACCCGAAACCCGTCCAACCCGCCCGATTGACTCATCTAACTTTATAAGTCAAATGAAATAATTGTATGTTACTCTTCTTTTTATTTTTAAAAACTTTATAAGTTTTTTTTTAATTAAATTAGTAAAATGGTAAAAATAAAATAGGTATAAAAATATTAGATTTAATAAGATAAAAATAGAGTTTTTAGTTGAGTACAACTATAAAAATATATTTAAAAAATTCTAATATTTAAGTTTTTTAATTAAAATAAAATAGTAAACTGCTAAAAGTAGAATAGTTATAAGGATATTAGACTTAATTAAATAAAAAATAGAGTTTTTAGTTGAGTAAAACTATAAAACTTTAACAATGGCATTTAAGAAATATATTCGAAAAAATAAGGGTATAATGGGCGATTCAAAAGTTTTACAGGTGAACGTACTTTTTAATATAGTACTAGTTTTCACTTCCACGTGCGGTGCACGTGACCAATCATGTTTAAATTAAAAGAAAATTAAAATAATAATTGAAATTAATTATAAGTAAAACTGTTAAAATCTGATCCAACCTCGATAACCTGTCCCAATCCGACCGAATCCGATTTGACCAGAGAAATTAAACAACCTGAACATGTCCTATCCAGACCCGACAAACTCGTAACCCGAATAACCCGAGAAGATAACCCGATGACCAAGAATATTATAAACTAAAATTATGTTTTATCCAATAAAATACACATTGTTATAATTTTAACCATTTTAAATAAATTTAAGAATTAAACATTTAAAAATTTAAAGGTTGACCCAATTGATTCAAGTCCTAAACCTGAAAAATCCAAAACCCGAATGACCTAGAATCCGAGTAACCTGAGGCCAAAACCCGAATCTGCATGACCCTAAATCCAGCAGACCTGAGACCCGAATGACCTAAATCCAGATGAGCCGAAACCCGAATGATCTGAGAAAATTACCTCACTCATATGAACATAGAGCCAGATGAGTATGACCCGAAACTCGTCCAACCCGTCCAATTGACTACTCTAACTTTTTTTTTTTGCATCAACTCCTCTAACTTTATAGGTCAAAGGAAATAATTGCATGTTACTCTTCTTTTTATTTTTAAAAAGTTTAAATTCTTGTTATACATTCCAATATATTAAACTATCAATACACACTCCACAATTGAAAAAGGTCAATCACAATAATTATATTTTAAATAAATTTTTAACTTAATCATTTTAAAAATGATGAATAATTAATGATTAGGTAAATTTTTTAACTTTTAAACTTGATAATAAGATTTTTTGTTAGTTTTATATTATAAGTTTTTTTTGTTCAAAATTAGTTTATATTATAAATTGTAAAAAAAAAGTCTCCAAAGTTTTTTTAAAATTAAAATGGTAAATTAAAATATTTATAAAAATATTGAATTTAATTAAATAAAAATAGAGTTTTTAGTAGAATAATTGTAAAAGTTTATTTCTTAAAAAAACTGTAAAATTTAATCAATGTCATTTAAGAAATATATTTTAAAATTCTAATATTTCTAAGTTTTTTTAATTAAATTAGTAAATTGATAAAAATAAAATAGGTATAAGGATATTAGATTTAATTAAATAAAAATAGAGTTTTTAGTTTTTTTTTGCCAAAAAATAGAGTTTTTAGTTGAGTAAAACTATAAAAATATATTTAAAAAATTCTAATATATATAATTTTTTTAATTAAAATAGTAAAATGGTAAAAGTTAAATAGTTATAAGGATATTATATTTAATTAAATAAAAATAGAGTTTTTAGTTGAGTAAAACTATAAAAGTTTAAAGAATGGCATTTAAGAAATATATTCGAAAAATAAAGGTATAATGGGCGATTCAAAAGTTTTACAAAAAGATGTACATTTTAATATAGTATAGATATAGATAAAAATAAGATACAACTATATATTGCGATTAGATTTGTCCACATAGGACAAATGGCAACAGTGATAGTTTGTAAATTGTAATTGTATTTAAGCCTATGCCTAAGGAATGTGTGGCAAAAAACCAAAAAAATAACTTATACGCCCCGCATTGATCTACAAAGAGTGGGTATCTTAAAACTTAAAACATCAATGCTTTTCTTAAAAAAAAAAATAAAGCATCAATGCTTTAGATTAAATTGATTTATATATTGGTATAATAATCCTAATAATATTACATCTTATTTTTTATATATATGAGGGAAAGCAACAAAGATTACACTAAGAGCCCGTTTAGAAGTTTCTATAGAAAATAAAAAGGTAGAAAGTCTTTCTATAGAAAGTTTAGGATTAGAAAGTTTTTCTTAAGAAAGTTTAAATTAAATTTCTAAGAAAGTGTTTTAATATGTTTGACTGGTTTTTTTTATTTTCCAATGAAAATAAAGTTAAATTTATTAAAATACCCTTTGATCAATATTCAAAATTTTAAAACAAGACCCTTTTAAATAATGTTATCTCAAAACCACTTTCATTAGAAAAGTGAGAAAGTGCTTTAGTACCTCCCTGGTGTTAAAGCATTTTCTCACTTTGGAGAGAAAGTATTTGAGTCAGTTAAACTTTCTTACCCTAAACTTTCTCTAAAGAAAATAACCAAACATACTAAAATTGTTTCCTACCCTATACTTTCTATAAAAAATGGTTAAATTATATCAAAACAAACGGGCTCTAAAGATTACACTAATAATGTTACATCTTATTTAAAGTTTATGATGATTAATAAAAATCTAACACTAATTATAAATTTATTAGCTTTATAAAAACAAAAAATATATTACTCCTATCTATATGTTAAGGTTTTTTTTTTTTGCTCTCTCTTTAAAAAAATCGAACTAAAAGAAATTCTAACCTTTTTCTTTTACATTAATATGGCCAATTATCATTCTAAAATTTGATTCAAGATTTTGTTTAGTTTTGTTTTTTCTTGTTTGATTTTTTTTGTTTGGGGTTTCTAGCATAGCATTTTAGTTTAGCAGACAAAATCACAAACAAAAGTCACAAAAATAGGCTTCCGACAAAACTGGGGTTTTTTAAGATTTCTCCTTTTTCCTCCAAACCTAGAAGTAACGACAGAGATTCGGACATGGCCCTACCACTTTTAGGGCCCACGCGTCATGTCCCATCACTCCTTCCTTTCTTACTGACGAGAATCTCACAGTCACCCCCTTCGTAGGGGCCCAATCAACACCACAAAAACTTTCAATCAGATCTCACCATCATCTGCCACGTGGATTTTTATAACCATTCCGTTTGTCTTTATACTGTCACGCTAGCGTGGCCGGTTAATCTAGCAGAACCGGCTGTGGCAGTCACTTCTAACGTCACGCGTTTGTCACTTTTGGATAGTTACAAACGGCTACGATTAAATCAAGAACCTAGAAGGATATATATAGTTTACAAAACATATCGGTAATTTCCTCTGGCAAAAAAAAAAGAAATAATAATAATAATAACATATCGGTAATTTTCATTTTTCAGCTTAGTAAAATTAAATGCAGAAAATTATATCGAGGGCTCATTATCATGGAGAATAATAGTATGATGGGCAAGTTTATAATTTGGCCTTATTTATTTGGACAAGGGATCAATTTGGAATTGTGAGTTTTATGTTTCTTTTATAGGTTTATATACAGAATTTTTGTTGATCAAATTTCTAGGAATTTATTTATCTCATAATCTTGAATCTATTAATTTTGCCCAAAAAAAACACACACACAAATTTTCTTTTCTATTTATCTTTTTTTTCTTTTTACATTGCAAAGAGATAATATAAGCTTACTTATAACCTTTTTGAGGAAGTTATTCTCCAAGAATCAATTAAAAAGGAATAATTAATTTACCTCAAAAAAAATAAAAAAGGAATAATATTATTATATAAGATTATTTTATTTTTATTATATAGGATTGAATTATTTTATTTGTTTTTCTTACCCCATCCGACTAAATCGGAATGGATCCGTGTTGCGCATCTGACTTTGGTGAGTAAGTTTACCCAACAACTGCTGCTGCACACGTAAGGTTTCGAACCTGAAACTTGCTTAAACTGAAATAAGTCACTTACCACTTGATCTAACCCCATATTAATGAATGAAAGATTTCATTCTCAATATTCAAGTAAGAATTTATGAAAGGTACCTCAATTTTTCGTTTCAATAGAAATGGAGTATCTACTTAGAAGAAACAATAGGTGTGCATGGTAGTAATAATTTTGCTTTTATTTGTATAAAAAAAATAATTTTGCTTTTATTTCATTTAAAAAGGAATTAATGAAAGAAGTTAATATTTGATGATTTTTAATTTCTCTTTCTTGTAATTGTAATTGTGTAGTAATTTTTGTTTGAAGAAATGTAATTGTATAATTTAGTGCCTAACAAAGCATTAATATGGTGAAAGAGACATGAACCATATTGTGTCGGCAAAAAATTATTTTCCAAATAAGTACTAATTACATGGTTAATGTGTGTTTTCTTCATTGGCAAATTGATAATTAACTACATCATTTCAAGAAGTCTTTTTTTGGCAGAATCATTTCAAGAAGTCTACGCACCATTTCCTTTTTTATTAGGATTTTTAGGGTTTTTTTTTCTTTTTTCCAGTTTAAATAAAACAAGGTCTAAGGGATATCCATTCTCAAGTGAGTAATTCATTTTGAATCAGATCGAGTTTGAAATGTAGAATATATACGTATTTTCAGGGATCAAAAATTGCATTAGCTAGCTGTTAATATTGTTAAAATAATAAAATACTATATTATTTTAACAAATATAACAGCCTGTTATTCAATTTTTAATTTTAGTTTTCTTTATAATTCAATTAAATATATATGTATTTGAGGAGTAAAATACATCGGCGGTGGAGTTTAGCAGACTACACAAACGGATCCTGAAGGGTGACATGTGTCCTTTAGGGACTATATTGAAATATTTAAAACTTAATTAATTCAAAAAATGGACATGTGTCAACTCCACAACCTGCTTGTGGAGTTCAAAATTAAAACCCCCGATATATCAAATAATTACCCAATATTTAATGAGATATTTTGTGGGATTTGAATTAATTACCTCAATCTAGTTCCCATTCTCACCAAAAAAATTCATTGCCTCAAGATTTAGACACTATAAATACTTAGAGTATTGTTGTATGACTTTCCAACTTGTCCCTCCAACTTGATCTTCATGACGTGTCATCAGAAAACTTACTATAATTTCTAAAACCCTATTCAATAATAGCCTAAAATCAAGGAATTTATCCTCAAACTCTCCATATTTATAACTAGGGGCTAAACCTGAATTTAATTTATTACCTTAATTATTGGGAGGTGGATTTAATTTGTTATCTTAATTATTAGGAGGGACAACTAAAGGTAAAATCAGGAGGGTTAAAAAGTATTATTCAAATACTTATTACTTGAGTCAGTAACATGGATGCATGCAATTATATATATGAGTTAAGTGATCACAAGTCTCAATTCACAAGTACAAAATCATTTTAAAATCAAAATGGCTGAAATTTCAAATTAGGGCCTAATCCTTTGAAAAATTCTCAATTAAGGATCTCAACTTTAAATAGACTCCAACTTTTTGAATAAGTTCAATTAAGTCCAATCCATCAGACTTGACGAGGTGTGTTAGAAACGCATAATAAAAAACATGTAAACAAATAAAACGGCATCACGTGTCAACTTTTTTGATGCCACGTCAGCATGCAGTTTAAATTAACGACGCGTGTGGCTGACAACTCACATTTTAGACTTATTTGGCCTTACTCGAAAAAGTCATGAACTTATTTGATCTTTTTCAAAGTCGTAGCCCTTAATTGAGAATTTTCTAAAAGATCAAGGCCTAATTTGAGATTTCAGCCAATATAGGAACTTTGATAATGGAATTGTAAGACAAGATGCATGCCCCAAAATAATGAATATGTATATGAATTTAAGTAGAGAAGTTTGGTACATGGAGCCGGAGGTTTTCCACTCACGTTGGGATGATTGGGAGAAAAGGAAACTATACTTCATTTGATTGCCAAGTTGTGTTTCAACTTTCAAATCATCACATGTATTGATTTTTTTTTGTTTAGTTTTCAGACATTTCTTGTCACAAATTGCAATCAATGCCGCACAAAAATACTAGTTAAATCTTCAACCCTAGACATGTCTATGTGCCTACCTGTCCATCATCAGGCGCAGGTCCTCGACATTATATTTTAGGCTTGGTTGAAAATTACTATTATTATATACTAGTATTAATTAATAAAATTAATTTGTTTAGTTTTATTTTAAAATATTATAATATTTAATTATTGAATGTAATAATATATTTGAAATTATTGTTTGATTTAAATGAGTCTGCCAAAATCGACCCAATCTCCAAAGTCTCCAAACCTTCTATTCTAGTACTAGACCTAGAAAGAGTAGTATAGTAACATTATTTTTGTTAGTGTATTACCTAACTTAATTTTATTATTGTTATTATGAACTTAATAAAGAGCTAATTAAATTTGTTAGGCATGCCATGTACGTATAAACACAAATTCTTACAAATCATCACTTACAGTACTTATTATATAAATTGATAGTAATAATGAATTTATGATGCATGAATGATGCAAAAGCGGGTTACCTTACAACATGTTTATATTTTCGGCCCCATTAAGCCGGTTAAATGTTACTAATATTAGAAAAAGAAGTTGGAGCCTAGATAATTTTACCTTAAAATTTATATTTCTAACTTGGAAATATCGAATTTGATTCTATGTTGAATGAATCTCCACTTATACTAAAAATTAGAAGAAGAAATTATCAATCACAAATTAGTGATCAAAGGAAATCGAATCATGTACATTTCAATGGCTACAAAAAATCCCCCTCAAGGAGGTTGAAATTTTGACAATGGAAAATGGAAATTAGGAAGGGAAAAAGAAAACAATTAATTGCAATGGGACATAGGTAAAATTTGTCTTAGTCTATATTGGAATTATCAAAGGCCCACTTTCAAGAAAGACAGCCAAAAGACAATCCTTTTAGTGATAGGAACTGGTTAGGGTGGTGTAAAGCCTAAGCAAAACCAACAATATTAAGTCAGGGAGAGGGAAAAAAAAGCCTAAGCAAAACCAACAAAAAAAACCCACCTTTTTTTTTTGAAAAAATTGTTAGTAAAACATAAAATATAGGCGAGTTGGGTGGATTTTGGGTTCGAATTATTTGAATTACTTAATTTTTCGGTTCATTTGGATATCAATTATTCGAATTCCAGATCAATCAGATTTTAGGTTTTTATTTTTATTAAATATATAAGCTTTTGTTAGTGAAAGATAAGCCCACACCTATATATATAGGTTGGAGAGAGAAGGGAGAGTCACAAAATTAATTAAAATGATGGGTCAAGTTTTTGTTGGGGAAGAGTTTGTAATGTGGGTTAGGAAAGAGCCAAGGACAAGATAGGGGTCTTTTTCAATGTTTGTTTTCATCTCCAACTGTTTCTGTCTGATCCATTCATGTCTATTTGTAGCTTATATGTCTGGTTAAAGGGTCACTTTCTTAGTGCTCTGGATTAGTTATGAGATGGTCTAGAATGTTTTTATGACTTTTTTGAGATTATATATCATCCACTTCACTTTTTGTGTTGGAAAAAAAAGTGAGAGCTAGAGAGAGAGACAGGAGAAAAAATAGAAAATATTTGGAAAATGGGAATATTTACAATTTTCTGAATTTCAATAATTGTCACAATTTTCTTAATCATAAAAATTTTTCGTATTACACTCGTATAATATTATATATATACAAAAATAGTTTGAAATTCTTAAAAAACATAGTATTTATTTATATATTGCAGAGGTCGTTTTTTTTCCCTTTCACATATAGGATAGGTTCGAAAGAGATTATGGTCAATTGAAATCAATATAAGACTAAAGATATGTTTAGTTGATTCATAAAAAAATTAAAATTTTCGATTCAAGGAAGTAATTTCTAATCTTTATTAGAAAGGTAGCTTATAATAAAAGGATTAAAGTAATAAATTTGTATGGTTTTGGACTTTTGGCCATATATATGCATGTTTACACAATTACTTCTTATTTTGCAATAATATTTGAACATTGGGGCGCATGCATGGCAAATTGGCAATGACTCACCTTCTTCGATGACTATGTTGTCCTATAAATGTTCATTTATATTTCATACAGATTGGTATTAATTAGTCTCTATCAAGTAATTAATATTTTGGAACAGGTATGAAGTTCTAGGATTAATAACAAAATTATGTGTACTTCAACTCTTCAAGAGATAGCAATTTCACCAACATGAAATTTGTGGAATTTTACTTCACAATCAACAAGGGTAACACTCTCTAAGACATATAGTTTTGAAAGTACATCCATAAGAATTGCTTGATGATTTTATTTTGTGGTATTTTGATATATTTCATTGAACTCTGAGAATCTTAATCTTTTGGGTTAATATCACCTACAATGACTTTTCCTGTTATACTATAATTATGTTGAGTTAGAACTTATACGTTTAAGGACAACAAAGTATTCGGTAGGAGATCATTGTAAAATTCAGTAGACCTTACAAAATATTAAATTGTGACTGATAATTGTAAATTTGTAACACAATAATTGTAGGTAATATTAAATTGTGACTGATAATTGTAAATTTGTAACACAATAATTGTAGGTAATATGCTCTAAAAATTAGCACTGAACTCTGATTGCTAATTGTAATGCAGTAATTGTAGGTGATATGATCCAATTTTATCAATACCTCAAGAATGACGTAATTATTCGTTATTATAATCTCTAATTCTAATTTTATAATGAGGTAGATCTCAATGCATTCCAAAGTGTATATTCAAAATCTTTAAAAAGGATTTATCGAAAAAAAAAATCTTTAAAAAGGATAGCAATATATTAGCCGAATAGTTTGCACCAAAAAAACCAACTTTTGCACTATTGCCTCAGATCTTTGATAACCCTAACAACTATCAAGTATGCCCCCAAAATTAGAGCGACCAGGGTCATAATCAAGTGCCGAATAATTTGGCTTTTTCATGCAACCCATGTAATCAACAGATTAAATTGTCCTTAACCTCAATGTCAGCATCATATATATAATTACCAACTAAAATTCCCCAATCCAAGCATAGTTTCTCGCTTTAATCTCTGACCTCTAATCAAACATTAGCACATCGATCGGTCTCTACTCAGACTAAGACAAAAATACCTGATTGAAAAAGTCTAATTAAAGATAATTGTGTACTATATGTTTAATCGTTCATAAGTTCATAATTGACGGTAGGATGACTATAAACTTACACTTCATCCATTTGAAAAGTTTAAACACTAAAATTTTAAACCCGACCGGCTATTCGATCTTGACCATTATTAACTTAACAATAATCACACTAAGAATCAAAAGAAACTTGATTATATCTTATATATTAAAGCTTATAAACACGATCAAATCTATGAAATCATCGACCCAAAAAAACCCTAGTTTTGAAGGGTAAATTGTAATTTCCCAATCTAAGTAGAAAGATTTTTAATGATATTTAAAAAAAAAAAAACCCAACCGAGTACTAAGGATCAAATCTTGTCCCTTAGACCAAAAGATCAGGAAAACACTTAACAACCAGTGAAAAGAGAGTCCTGGTGTTGACAAATGAACAATTTATGATTAACCATGGTTAAGTTTAAGTAATTATTTTTTGAGGGATTAAGTTTACTAAGTACTAAGGTTTTAAATTAATTAATCTTAATAAATAATCTTAATCAAAGAGATACAGGGTTAATTAACCATGGTTAGTCCCGAAGAGTTAGGGCCTCGGACAAGATGAGAACTTTAACTGTAGTCAGCCTTGATTTCAGAGTACATGAAACTCGTGATATCTTCCACCAAAGCCAAAATATCGTGATATTTAAAAGATTAGTAAAAAAAGAAAAACAAAAAATCTTTAATTTTTGGGGATTATCCAATTATTTTAATCAACAAACAGATTTATTAATTATTTAAATAAATTCTCTGTTAATTTTTTTATTAATTGGATGTTTCCTTTTCTGATTTGTAGGGGATATGTCCCCACTTGCTTTCTGGTCGCGTGGTAGACACTCATTGTCAAAATGTGGCCAAGATCATGTGCTAGTTGACTTATTATTTAGGGTATGTACTTTTTTTTTCTATATATATATATATATATATATAGATTATTTTCTTATATTCATAGAATGAATTTTAAAATATAAACATTTTAAATAATGATAATATTATGAATGAAATTATATACTTAAAGTAAAAAAATATAAGTATAATTCAAATCAAATGAAGTGTAGTAATATTTTTTCAACATGATGAGATTTATTGTAAATGACTAAATGTTATATGTGAAAAACAAAAAGATTAAAATTGCTATAAAAATGGTATAGAAGCTGTTACTTTTTTTTTCATATATGTAATATGTATAAAAGAATTTGAAACCTAAAATGTCTAATTGTTTTTCATACCAAAAAAATGTGTAATTGTTTTATGATATTTTATTTTATATATATTGTTGTATTTTGAAATTATGTAATAGAGAATTTGAGACTACTTGTTAAAAAATAATTTATGGCATGTTGTTGTGTAATCAAATCAAATCATGTAATAAAGAATTTGAAGCCTAACAAATGCACTTGTTATAAGATGATTTATTATGTATATGTTGTTGTGTTGTGAATTTACAAGTTGAATTAATATTATGTTGATGTTTTCATGTAATGAAATTATGTAATAAAGGGTCTAAAACTTAAGATGTACCTCTATCACTGTATAATTTATTATGTATTGTCGTGTAGCGAAATCATGTTAGAAAGAGTTTAAAATCTAGGATGTGTCTGACGTAACAGGATAATTTATTATGTGTTATCGTATTGTGAAATTACGTAATAAAAAAAAATTTTAAATCTAAGATATGCACTTGTTACAGAAGTATTTTTTTTTTATATATTGTCGCATTGTAATAGAGAATTTAATTGAGACCTAAGATGTGAGAGGATGATTTACTATGTGTTATCATGTTGTCAAATTATGTAATGAAGAGTTTAAGACCTCGTATGTGCAGCTGTTACAAAATGATTCATTATGTGTTTTTGTCTTGTCTAAATCATGTATTACATAGTGCATGTAATGGTACTTGAAATATAAGAATGAGATTTCACCCAAAAAAGTAGGAATGAGAAGAATAAAATAACATAATTGTACAATATACAAAGAATTTGAAGAAGGTCTAATAGTATGGTTTTGTTTTTTAATCAAGGAGAAGATACTATCATAATTAAATAAAATTAGACCATGATATATATATATATATATCACAATAACATGAATTCTAATTCATGGTGTTGTACATATTAAGATTTGAAGACAACTAGAAATAAAGATAGATATCAAAATAGGAAGCTTAATTGATTATCATATTTACTATATATATGTGGCATATTAAAATTATTCTCATATCAATGATGACCTTCATAATATTTGAATGAAACAATAAAAATCATATTGAAGTGGTAAGTTTATTGCTAGTAAGTTTCATTTAGGTACAATTGTATAAAGTTTCTTACCTAGATAATCTAATAGAAATCAAACATGTTCACAACTTTTAATTGAACATGTGTGTGTATCACATATGTAGTATGCTAAACTCCACTGACATTGTATTTCAAAAAAAAAAAAACTCCACTAATGGTGTAATATTATATATAAATCCATATATATTATTTTTCAAAGTTGAAGGGTTTGGACATATATGATAACCCATGAATTATTTGTAAATCTTTTTTTCGTCGGAATTATTTGTAAATCTAAAAATTGTAGTATTTTCTTTAAGCAAATACTAAAGCTTTTTTAGTTTTTTTCCAAAGAAAGGGAAAATGTGTAACTCACGCGTGGGTAATGGAGAGTAGAGTGGGAAAGAAACCTAATAATTACAAAAAATAAAAACAAAAGTGAAAGAAGAAAAGAATTAAATACAAGTAAAAAGATAAAAATAAGTGTTTAAGGAAAACAAAAGAAAATCAAAGGAAAAATTAGAAAAGCAACACCTGAATTTGTCTTTGGTCTTGGACTCTTTGCCATCCATAATACTATATCCACTAAAAAAAAAAAAAAAAAAAAAATTCCCCTTCCAAAATCCCACGAACAATGAAAATACATTAACAATCAAAATTTATAAAAAATTCTTTTGCCCTATTTTTTCATATATAAATAGTATAAAATATATTTTATCTTTCACAGTTATTTGTCTCTGCACAGTCCTCTGGTCGGCAAACAACACAAAAACTTCTGTGTTAAAAAATCTTTCTTCTCTTTCTTTTCTCCTTCTTTTTATTTAAAACTCACTCTCTCTTCACTTTCCCTTAACTCATAGACCCTTCTTCCTCCTTTTTCTTTTCTGAAACAGAGTTCTCTTCTCTTCCTTTCTCTTCTTTTCCTTCTCAAAGTCTTTGATTGATTTGTCTACCATATTTTATTTTGGCCTTAAAGGCTCAAGCTTGCTGCATTCTACTGCATATTTGGGTTCAATTTAATCTGGGTTGTCTTCCTTTTGGTGAATAAAGAAAATCTCCTTTCGTTTGAAGGTAAGGTCTTATAAATCTTTTCTATTTGCTCTGTTTTTTTCTTTCTTTCTTTCTTTCTTTCTTTTCTTTGGTGCTGTGCGATGCTTCTGTGATTGAATGCTTAAAATGCTTTTTTTTTTTGCTTGTTCGTGTCTGAGGAAAATATGGTGTGTATTGCTATGGAAAATTCAGTTATTTAATTTAATTTTTTCTCTTCAATATCAGCTGATTTATCTGTCTCATTTGATTGCTTTTTAGTTATGAATATTTTTCTGCCATTTAAGTGGTTTATTGATAATTTATGTCTAGCCAAAATTAGATTTATAATTTCTTGTTAAAACTTCTATTGTTTATTTGGGTAGATTTATAGGTAAAGAAAAGGTTTTGTTGCTTTACTTAGACTTTTTTTTTTGTTTTTTATTGTTGCAGAATAATTATCCAGTGAGAAAACAGAGAAAACAGAGCAAAAAGGAAGATTATTATTTACTTGTATGCTTTAGACCACTGGAGTCCAAAATGATAACAGTCATGGATTCTAGGAAAGAGCTCATGAAGAATTCAGAAAAATGCTTGGATCCTCAACTATGGCATGCATGTGCTGGTAGCATGGTACAAATGCCATCAGTAAACTCCAAGGTTTTCTACTTCCCTCAAGGTCATGCTGAACATGCCAATGGGAATGTGGATTTCGGAAATCTCCCAATTTCTCCACTTATCCTATGTCGAATTTCTGCAGTGAAGTTTTTGGCAGATCCTGAAACTGATGAGGTATATTCTAAACTTACGTTGGTTCCTCTGAGGGAGAATGCTTATGGATTTGAAGATGAAGCTTTTGGTGTGCAAAATGGGATGGAGAATCCTGAGAAACCAGCTTCCTTCGCCAAGACGTTAACACAATCTGATGCTAACAATGGTGGGGGTTTCTCCGTTCCTCGCTATTGTGCCGAGACTATATTTCCTAGATTGGATTATAATGCAGAACCTCCTGTTCAGACCATTCTTGCAAAAGATGTACATGGTGAGGTTTGGAAATTTAGGCATATATATAGGGGAACACCTCGCCGGCATCTTTTGACCACAGGGTGGAGTAATTTTGTGAATCAGAAGAAGCTTGTAGCCGGTGATTCCATTGTCTTTCTTAGAGCGGAGAATGGAGATCTTTGTGTGGGAATTCGTAGGGCGAAGAGAGGAATCGGGAGTGGACATGAGTATCCTTCTGGGTGGAATTCGGGGAGTGCAAGCTCTGGTTCACAATTTGGGGGTTATTCTCCATTCTTGAGGGACGGCGAGAGTAAATTGATGAGGAAAGATTCTAATGGGGATTCGACAGGAAAAATAAAGGCTGAGTCTGTGATTGAAGCTGCAACTCGTGCTGCCAATGGGCAGCCCTTTGAGGTGGTTTACTATCCACGAGCAAGCACCCCTGACTTCTGTGTGAAAGCCTCATCGGTTAGGGCTGCAATGCAAATCCAGTGGTATCCTGGGATGAGGTTCAAAATGGCTTTTGAAACCGAGGATTCTTCACGTATTAGCTGGTTCATGGGAACAACATCTTCTGTTCAGGTTGTTGATTCCATCCGCTGGCCCAATTCTCCTTGGCGACTTCTCCAGGTATCATGAATATTTTTTCCCCATTGTTTTACTCTATAGATTGTTATTGATTTAGCAATGCCAGATTCTTCATTACTCACACTTCAATTAAGTCCCAACCACATTCTTAAAGCGTTATATAGTTCATAGGTTTACTTCTAATATTGTTTTCTCGGATTAATATCTTTCAGGTAGCATGGGATGAGCCAGACTTACTCCATAATGTGAAGCGTGTTAGCCCATGGTTGGTTGAATTGGTCTCAAACATACCAGCTATGCATCTTAATCCTTTCTCACCACCGAGGAAAAAGATGCGGCTTCCACAACATCCAGACTTTTCCTTACTTAGCCAAATTCCGATGCCATCCTTTTCCGGCAACTCTCTCAGGTCCAGCAGCCCCATATGTTGCATTACAGACAACATTCCTGGAGGCATACAGGGAGCCAGGCATGCACCATATGGATTATCGTCATCAGATCTCCACTCCAACAAGCTGCAGTCGGGGCTATTTCCATTTGGTTTTCAGCAACTTGATCATACTGCACCACTTACTAGAATTTCCAGTGACAACTCTTGTAGTGATAATGGCAACAATAAGAATACATCTTGCTTGCTAACTATAGGGAATCCAACCCAGAGTTCGAAAGAAAGCAATCAAGTAAAGACACCTCATATCTTACTGTTTGGTCAACTCATTTCCAGTGAGCAACAATCATCTCAAAGTTGCTCGGGTGATACAGTCGGCAACAGTTCGTCTGATGGGAATACAGAGAAGACTGCAATTTCTTCTGATGGTTCTGGATCTGCGAATGCTCGGGAAAATTCCTCGGATGAAGGGTCTCCTTGGTGCAAAGAGCATCAAAAAATTGATCTAGGCTTGGAGACTGGTCACTGCAAAGTGTTTATGGAATCAGAGAATGTGGGTAGAACCCTTGATCTTTCGGTTCTTGGATCATATGAAGAGCTGCATGGGAAGCTAGCCAGCATGTTCGGCATAGAAAGTTCAGAGATGCTGAACAGTGTGCTCTACCGCGATGCCACTGGTTCTATAAAGCACACCGGTGATGAACCCTTCAGGTAATGTTGTGGTTCTTAGCATCACTTTTTGTTGCTTGCATAAACATTTTTTATATATGGTAATTTTGTTTAAATATTGATGATAATTTTGTTTAAATATTGTTTTACAGTGAGTTTCTTAAGACGGCAAGGAGGCTAACAATTCTTACGGATTCAAGCAGCGACAACATATAAAGATAGAGATGAAGGAATTATCGGCAAAATGTACAGTTTCCAAGTCTTCTTGGTTATGTTTCGTTTTTCATTTCATCTTGGGTAGTTGTGGGAAAGCTCCAACTCACCCATTTTTGGATATTGTAAACATTATGTTGCTTAGCTTTAATTCTCTTAGGAAGGAAAGTATCTAGTTACTTTTGTTATATTATATATTTCCACTTGAAGTATTAGGAAACTCTAAACTTATAACAGAGAAAGCAGAGATGTGTAATTCTTCTTCATTGAGTTTATGTTGCAAAATGCTAAATAACTCTATTCCTAGTCAGGGCTTTGTATGCATATCTGTGTAAGAAATGGAAAAGAAACTTTTCCTTCAAGATGAGTTCAAGAGTTGTAATAATGCCTTGGCTGCCTAATTCTCAACCAATTTCTTTGTTTGTCATGGACATTATTTAGCATGGAATTTTTTTTCTTTGTAATCACATTGGGTACTGACGTATTCGGAAATCACATTGGGTTCTGATGTATTCGGAGTCTAGTCACATCAAATCCTAATCTTCCCTTCATAAGACTCGAGACTTTGTTTAAAGAGCATTGAGTTCTTTCTGCTCAACCTAACATGTGTTGGTTTTAGCATGGAGATTTTGAATCATGGTGTATATGAATTCCCAACTGGCAGCTTCCAATGCATGTGGACTATATAGTTAAAAAGTCATGTAGTAAACACTTCAGTTTTTCATGGCTAAATTAAGCAATGGAACCATTTTCAAGATGATGAGGTAGCCATTTTCGTCAATCTGAACATTTGGATGGTCTAAAGTTTGCTTAGGTGTTCTTCTTTGAACATTGCAAGAATCAGACAAAACATCCTTAACCACCTGTTCTAGTAAAGGGGTCTTAACTTTTGAAATACAAACTTTCTAACAAGGAAAAGAAAAGTTTGGTGCCAAAAAAAACAAGGAAAAGAAAAGTCAAAGTTGTAATAACATAATTCAAGTGAACCCTCCTCTACACACCTAGACTGGAACTGAAACTAATTTTTATATATATACTCTATTTGTTGATGTAAGAAAAAAGGTGGAATGTCTTATTAGCTTTATTTTTTTCTATCTGTTTCTTTGAAATTTTTTTGAATAAAATCATTCAGGTTAGGACAGATAATCACATTATTTCTGGACCCTTTTGTCCATGTCTTGTTCTGAAACAGTAACTTGGCACAATTTCTAGAGATCCTAACTCTTGCTTGTTTGTTTGTGATCATTTCTGTCTGAATTTTCTCAGATAGGGATAAAAGCCAAACCAAGAACCCTGCATGGAAACTGGTTACCCGTTTCACATTTAGTAGGAATAATAATAATATGGTCTTGAGAAGCACACAAATTAGACCGTTTATAACTTGGGACAATTTAAAATTAAAATGGGTATCCAAATTGTTAATATAGCAACAAATCTTCACATGGGAAAATGTTTTATGGATCTAATTGGCAAGAGTTGACTTATATATCATGTTAAAATTCTACTACTTGAGACGATAATTATCAACAGACAAAATTACTATAACTTGTTATAATAATTAGCATTAACTATATATTAACCATAGTGCATGAATCAAATTTTAATGTATCTTAATTACCCATTGTTATAGTTTAAGTTAATTGTCATCACTATCCCCTATTGGGTTGACTAGAAAAAACTCAATGTCCATTAAGTAAGATTTTCAGTTCGAATCATGTGGATAGAGAAAATAGATGTTGGAAGAGCTTCTCCTAATTAGAGTTCGATGCCTGATGATTAGTCAATGACTATCCAATACACATCTATTAAAATGTTTTTTGTTACAAATCTATTAAAATGTTTGAAAATAAAGGATTTGGTGGAGAATGGGAAAGGGAAAAGTGGGGTTGTCTAGGATTGAAGCTAAGGAGTTTTGAGAGGTTAAGATTATTAAGAGAATTCAATGTTTTTAGAGAGTAAAACTTGGATCCTATGTTGACCAAAAAAACAAAATAGGTTTGAAAACTGATGATGTTTGTTTGAGAAAGCATGAAGATTCTGCGGAATTTCTGTTGAGATATTTAAAAAAGAAAAATGACAGAAGAATGGATGAAGGGATGGAGGGATGAGGCAAGCCGGGTCTCAAGGCATTGGATGTGCAAAGATATGTTCATACATCACCTTGGGATTATTAAATAAATCAGAGTTAAATTTTAACCAAAGTCAACTTTCATTAGCCATGCACTCTTTTTCTCTCTCAACATAAACACCCACACATGCACTTTGAAACATGATGACCATGCATGCACACTCTCTCACATACTTAATGGGATTTTTTCCCCTTTTTTCATTTAAAAAAGCACAAAAAAGGGAATGCTTAACTAATTTTTGCTTGGATGGCTAAGAAAAACTATTTTTTGCTTGTTATTAAGAATTCTATATATACAAGCTCTCTTCCTCTCTTGGAGGTTTAGTGCTCTGGCATTAACTTTCCAGATCCTAGATTGGAGTGCTTGTACAAGTTTTGGAACCCTAAAAGAAAACGAAAAAGAATTTTATATACTCTCTTTGTTCCTTATTATTTGTCATAATTACCATCTATTCCTTTTTATTTGTCATCATCATTTACCAAGAATTTAGACAATTTATTTTTCCAATTGCATCCTATTTAAATGCTTTTTAATTCCAAGAGTTGGTTGGGGGGTTTATTCCATAACCAATCAGTATTTTGTAGAGTTAAACTCTTTTCCAGTTTTTCTTTCCAATACAAAATGAGGAGGGTAATTTTGGTAAGATATCTAAAAATTTATTAAATTTAGACAACTAATTTTTAACTGTTTTTCTTGGTAGTAGATTTTAGTTATCTATGACAAGTAATAAGGAACAGAGTATTAACTTCCGTCTATTTTTTTTTAGAATAAAAATCTTAATGAAATTCATTAAACCAACAAATCCGGGGTTACAAACATCGTGGGGTAAATCCCCGTACCGCACATAGTTTCCAACACTAAAGCAAGCAAAATTTTACTAATCTATGGGCACAAAAATTAGCCTCTCTCTTAACGTGTCTAAAAGACACACATTCAACAGAAGCAACTAATTAAACCCGCATTTCATCTATTAAACATGCACCCTCCCAAAATATAGTGAAGGGACCAAATCAAATATAGTGACTAGCCTATATATATGCTAAGATATCTAACATTTACTTAACCAACAATGTGTATATGAAATGGATTTTATTCAATCATTAAGTGTTGGTCAAAGAGGTAATGACTTCTATTTCAATAAGAGTATAAATGTAAATTCGATCTCTCGGAAAAGTTTTATTATGTTATCTTCAAATTTCTAAACTCGTAAGGTGATGATTTGCATAAATAAATTTAAAGACACCCATTACCATTGAGTTCTACTGAAATAGAACCACTCTCAAATTACCTTTTATATATCAAATTGAGAAAAAATTGATTATTCAAACTTCAAAGTGATGACATATACAATTCTAATGATAATGATCAAGTTTAATTAGATTAATACTTTCTTAATTCATATAGTAGTAAGTTAGTGCTCTTATGCTAGTTGTTACTAGTATTATAAACAAAACAAAATGTGATGAAATCCATGCGCACAAGTGCACAAACCAACCACATTAGTCTAAAAATGGTTTTAAAATTTCAACCAGAACAAGTTTGACTCTTGTGCTAGACAACAACAAATTTAATAAAATCATTGGGATTTGAATCAAAACAAACTAATTAGTGGTAAACCAAATTGCTTAACCAGCTAAGTAGCCAGGGTTAAGAAGATAAAAATAAAATTAAAAATTAATTGGAAGGTCAAATAGGCAAAGCATTGAAAGAAACTGGGTGGCCTCACTTGGAATTATGCACAAGGCAGACAAAGATTCGTGAGTCAAGGGAATGCTGGCCCCACTCTGAGGCTAAGTGACACATTCTTGACATCACAAACTAAAGACCAAATTTCAATCTCTCTTTCGAACTTCTCTTGATATTATCGTGTGTGTTTCTCAGCTTTCCCATCTAGTCTAGTATTAATTTTTTTTATTATGGCCAAAAAAAAAATCTATTAATTTTTTTATTAATCTCAATCTGATCTCATTAATCATTTCAAATAGTACTCCATTTAGACCTAGACTACATACATTTTTTTTTGGTAAAAACCTAGACTACATACATATGAAAGAATGAGTGTGAACTTTGTTTGATTACGTGATGAAATTAGAATTTATTAGGGCAAAAATAAATACCAAGGTGAGTCGGGTGAGATGAGGTGTCATAGCTCAATGCATGTTCCAATCCTTCTTATCTTTCTTTCTATTTTTAAAGTGTTTGTATTTTCCAACTTGTAATTTTAAATTTATAATCAATCAAAAAAAATCAATCATGAATTTATATAAAGAACTAATTATGCTCGAGCACTCAGGTTATAAACTTGATCAATATCATTATAGTGCATGTATATATTGTTCCCTGCATCTTGAACCTTGAAATTTCGACTTCAATTTCTTCCGTATATATATATTGTTTTTTTTCCAATTTTAGAAATCTAATATTATGTTGGTATTGTTAATTTGTTTGTTGATTTCTTATTTCAGATCATGTTTAGTCATATAAAGGGTTATTGATTATAATAATGAGATTTTTATTATTGAATCATAAAAAAACCAAATGAACAAACCAAATTAAAATAAAAGTAGTTTTTCTTTTACCTCTCAAATTATACATGCATGAGAAATGTAACAAAGATATACTCATCCTATACTACTTTATTTTTTTTTATCCGATCCGGTATTCAGGGTTTTGTCCTGACTAATCCGGATTCGACCCGCGTCGCGCACCTGGTTATGGTGGGTGAGTCTCCCAACAGGGGCAGCTGCGTACGCAAGGTCTCGAACCTGAGACTTGCTTAAACTGGAACAAACCGCTTATCACTTGATCCAACTCTTGTTGGTCCTATACTACTTTATACCTACTATATCATATTGTTTTTGGTAAAACAAAAATGTCTTCTTGTAAAAATGATTTAGTTAGTTTTGAGATTTTCGGGTGATAATTATAACAATAATATACTAAAATATTTTAAGTGATTTAACTATATAATACACTTAGGACATGTCACATGTTCTCTACCAAACACCAAAACATCAGTAGAAGATTACAGAAGTAAAATGGCTGTCATGTGCCTTTGACATTGCAAGAGATTTTGTAACTCTCTTGGATCTATAATTCAAGATATATCTGCACAAATTATTCATGTTTTAATGTTCCTTTTCAAACAAAAACAAAGATAACAATTTTGACATACATACTCCATCCAATATCCATGTCTCCACACCAGAAGTCGATCGTTCAAACTCAAAATGAAAATATCCCAAAAAAAAGAAGAAAATCTTCACTTGGAATCTTCAAAACTTCTTTATTATTAATTACTTGCATTTTCTAGGAAAAATACTACTCGTTGAAGGACAAAGGGAAAAAAATTGTCAACATCTTTGTTATAAATGGTAGTAATAATTAGGTTAGACAAAGTGTTGAATGTGATATAACTCGTTGTGGATTTCTATAGCATGAAATTGGTGACATTATGTTTAATGTATGGTTTGAGTGAGCAGGATCCAAGAATTTTCCCATGAGTCAACCAACCCCCCAACCCCCAACCCCACCCTGGGAAAATTATACTATTTTCCGACATGGGATTTGGAAAATTTTTTTGAAGTTTCCTATGCATGTCTAAATAA
>AWUE01018315.1:0-10210 GCA_001974825.2 Corchorus olitorius
AAAAATATTTATTTTCACCAAGCATGCTAACAAAAATTGTATTCTAACAATTTTTGTTAATTTTGTAGTAGAACTTGTTACATCCTCTGAGGAGGAGAGAACTCTTGACTTAGTGAAAAAACTTGTTGCTAAGTCTTATCATGAGATAGAATTCCCCAAAGATGCTCTTGCTCCTTTCTTCATTGGTTTCCCTTCAGTTGAGATGAATGACTGCTTTCCTTTGCACCAAGGTGGCCTACTCCCTCTCCAAGGATATGATTATGACTTCCGCAAGTGGGTTAACAAACTTCAGTCATGGGCCTACTGTCCAGCCGGGTGGTGTGCCTGGGCGGATCGCATAGTCATGTATTGCGGAGAACAACTACGAGATCAAGACTTGTTGTCATTTGTCTTGTTATCAAAATAAGAATTCTCTTATGATGGTGCATTGCTTGCCGCTCTTAGCTCCTTTTGGAATAGGTGTTGGAATTACTTCCACCTCCCATGTGGACCAATGTCAGTAACTCTTCTAGACATAGCAGCAATCACAGGCCTCCCGTGGATGGCGAATGGATATCCTGCGCCACTCCTCTTGATAAAGCTGAAAATTTGCTCTATTCCATCTATTTTAGTGACAAACTCTACTTCAACAAGTTTATCTCTGAGTATGCTAAATCCACATATGCTCCCCTTGAAGCTAAGGAACTCACGGCCTTCATGCTTTGCCTGATCTGCAAATTCGTTGTTTGTCCTCCCTCACGTGTCTGCCTTGCTGAGTATCTTCACCTTGCTAAGCTCATGGCCTCAGGAAAAAGATTAGCTCTGGGTCAATTCGTGTTGGGAAACCTTTACCGTGGCCTATTCAATCTCACTCAGAGTGTTGACAAAGGTACACATGGTCCTTTGTGGATCCTTCAGGTGTGGGCTTGGATGTACTTTCCTCAGCTATCTCCTACTCGTCATGCAGCCACCCTTGCCACTCGATGTTACGGTGACTTATATGGAGGCCTTGTGCATATCAACAACAACGTAAACAATGTCTTCCATTCCTTATGGAATCTGAAAGATCAAGAGTTCTTTCTCTACTCTCGGAGGTATTTTGGCCCTTCATGGTTCCAAGAAACACCTACTAACGAGAGTGCGGATGTTGTGAAACAAGCATGGAGAAATTTCTGTTTGCCCATTGACCTCTGCTTTGGCGTTGAAGTGGATGGAAGAGTCAAACCCGGGTTTGAAGTGTATTGTCCTCCTCTACTTGGCAGACAACTTGGATTTATTCAGCAAATCCCTTCACCTCCTCACTTTTCACAGAACAAATGTTGTCATATGAGACCTTCAGTTCTTGACAAAGCTTTCTTTGTGAGATGTCATGAACATGCTGAGAAGCAAAGGCAAGAGGCGGATTTCACCATCTCTCCTTTCTTATCTGAGGCTACTCCAAACTTTGCTGCCTGGTGGTCAGAGATATGGAAGAAAATTGGTGGTGAAGACTTATCTCATATTGCTGCAAGACTTCATTTTCCACCTGGTAATCTCTGTTACTTAAACTTTTATTAGTTGTTTGAGTTTTTTACTAACTCTTTCTACTTTTTAGGTGATGCTTTTGCACCTCCCAAAAAGGATGCCAACAATATGGCAAAGCAAGTAATACAGAAACATGCTGCTTCAACCCGTGAGAAGGATGCTTCAGGAACTTCTGCTTTGAAAAAGAAGAAAGCTATTCCGAAGTCTGGTGGTCTTCCTTCTGGCGACCTGATGGACGCATCTCATTCTGATAGTCAGAATGTCATCTCTCAGAAAACCATGAATGGACCGTTGGCAGCGGCGTCATCTCCTTGTTCACCAACTATTTCCTTGGATCATGTCACCTATGTAGATCAAGAAGACGTTCCTTCTTCATCAACAAATTCGGCCCTTGAGATGGCCGCATCCTTGCTGCTTGAAGACAACTTTTCTTTAGGTGACATGGATCTTTCAGGGCAACCAAGTGGAAGAGACTTCATGAGTGATCTAGAAAATGTAGTTTCCAATTCTCATGGAGTATGTTTTTAGAATATCACTGAAGCCATCTTTCCAATGTCTATGCCTATTCTAGTCAGTGAGGCAGCCAATAGGAGTGTGGAAATTGAAAATTCTCTTCCCATTGCTGTACCTCTCATTTCAACGTATGCTCCATCTCCCGTACTTCCTCCTGTCCTGGCTGATGCTCCTCTTCTTCAATGGTGCAAGGTTCTTAAGGAACTCACATCAAAACTTCTACCAATGGATTATGAGGCCTCCTCCGGGGATGTTATCGAGGTTCCTTCTGATACTCAGTTGAAAGAAGCTTTTGATGAACTTTGCAAATTCACTTTGAAAGCAGATGCCGCTATTCTTCCTGCCCAGAAGGAAGCTATCTATTCCCATGCTCGGACCTGGTCACGTTCACTTGAAATTGATGATGATGAAGCTCAATTCTGGAAATATTTTCCAAGACTGTTTGATAATTTCCTTACTAGATACAATCAAACTCAGAGCCACTTTGATCAATTTAATGCGAAGCACAAGAGATACAAGGCTCGTCAGAAGACTCTAGATGACAAAGCTGCGGCCTTGTATCATTCAGTGGCGCCTTCTGAGAGAGAGTTGGCTATTGATAATGAAATCAATGATTATTTAGCGAAGGTGAAAGCTCTTCAGCTAGAAAAAGCCAAACTTTCCCAGAAGCGTGCGGTGCCTTCTAATCACAAGTGTGAAGAAATCTACTGCGAGGCGAACATCCTTCTCAAGGAAAAGGATGACTACCTAGCTGTTGTTGCTGAGAGAGACTTCTTCAGAACTTTGCTGGATAGCATGGATAGGGAATTTGAAGTATGGAGATCACTCCTTCCTGAGACCTTTCCTCCTGAGACTGCTGATAAGGAGAAAGAAGAAGAATGATTTTAGAATTTTGTTTTTCTTTCAATTTCTTAAACAAGTTATGTTTTGAATTGGTGGCAATGAATTTTCACCAACTTTAATATTAATGGCTTTTTATTTTATTTTAGCCATCTGATTTAAACAAAATCCTTTGTCAATTTAATCTTTTGGTCTTATGATTAAAACCACAAAGATCAAATACTTGGAAATTATTTTGAAATTATCTTGCCCAAAATTACTTAGAATTTTCGGCAAAATATCCAAAATACTAGGAAAATTCGGCCTCTTCCTTTTGACTAAGGCCAAATTTTGAAAATTTAAATTCCACAACACTTGTAAAATTTAAGTGATGGAATTTCTTATTTTCCTTCAATTTTTCGCCACTCCCTAAGGTTATTGGCAAAAATTTGAAATTTTATTACTTCAAAAAGTAATAAAAATATTTTGTTTTTATTTAAAAGCCACAAGAACGCAATTGGGGTGGCTAAGTCCACGAAGCGTGTAACTTTTATACTTCAGTGAAGCATGTGGTCGTGAGTTGAGTCATAGCCACTTCATCTAATTCCTCCTCCATGTCGAATTCAGGATTTGGATCAGATTTTGCCTCCCATGCAGTTGGATAGTACTTCTTCAAATAGCGCCCGTTGATGAACTTCCTATGAGAGTCACCATCTTCAGTCTCTAACCAATAGGCACCATTCTTGAGTACTTTCTTGATACGGAATGGCCCTTCCCACTTAGGAGACCATTTTCCGCGTTTCTTAGAACCAAGAGGCAAGAAAGCTTTCCATACTAGTTCGCCTTCGACAAAACTTCGTTTACGAACTTTTTTATTGTAACTTCTTTCTGCCTTCTTCTTCTGTGCTTGCAGGTGATCTAAAGCATCTAATCTTTCAGAATCAAGATCTTCAAGCTCGATCATCATGGCATCATTGTAATCATACCACTGCAAGTTGTTTTGGAATGCAACTCTGGCTGACTTAGCCAAAAGTTCCATTGGGACCATTGCATCATGACCATAGGTGAGGCTAAATGGGCTAACACCAGTACTTGAACGTTGTGACATCCTGTATGCCCACAATGCCTTAGGTAAGACTCTATCCCATTTACAGGGTTTGTCTTTTATCATTTTTTCTATGATGCCTATCATCACCTTGTTGAAAGCTTCGGCCTGTCCATTAGCCTGGGCATAATACGGCGTGGACTTAGTGAATTTTAGGCCAAAATTTTCTTCCAAACTCCTCGTGATCTCACCATCAAAGTTAGTACCTTGATCAGTGGTGAGAGTTTCTGGAATTCCAAAGCGGTAGATGATATGTTCCTTGATGAATTTCTTGATATCATTATGAGCTATGCCATTCAGAGCTTTTGCCTCCACCCATTTGGTGAAATAATCTGTGGCGACTATAATAAAGCAGACACCTCCTTTGGCCGGTGGGTAGATCTTTCCAATAAGATCAATTGCCCATCCTCTGAATGGTCAAGGCTTTATTATAGAATGTAGCTCTTCTGATGGAAGTCTCCATATAGGGCCATACTTTTGACAAGCTTGGCATCCTTTGGCAAATTCCATACAATCTTTCATGATGGTTGGCCAATAGAAACCATGACGGCGAATCAACCATCTCATCTTCCTACCAGCTTGGTGTGCACCACATAAACCTTCATGCACATCCTTGATGACTTTCTTAGCCTCATCTTGATCTAGACATCTCATTAAAGATCCGTCTAAGTCTTTTCGATATAATTCGTCAGCTAAGACGGTGTAGTGCACGGCCAAAGTCCTTATCCTTCTAGTGACCCTTGTTGATGGGTTTTGAAGATATTCAAGGAATGGTTGGCGCCAGTCATCAAGCCTGTATACTATGTTGTACACTTCAAACACATTATCCCTAGTAAATATTGAAGGCATGCTCCTTCTTTCCACATTTACAACCTTCTTCCAAATATCATCTCGGAATACAAGGCCAAATGCAAGTTGTGCAGCAACATTTGCAGACTCATTCTTATGTCTGGGGACGTGTTCTACTCTTACATCATCAAATTTTTCTAACAATTGTACTGCCACTGCATAGTATGATAACAATGATGGACTTGTACAATTGAATTCTCTGGTGAGCTGGTTGATCACCAAGAGAGAATCTCCTCTGATGTGTACTGTGGATACTTTCATTTCCCTGAGTAATTCTAGACCAATGATGAGTGCCTCATACTCAGCTTGATTATTAGTACAATCAAAGTCTAAGTGGAATGACATCATGGTATAGTCATCATCTGGGGAGGTGATGACAATTCCTGCACCTGTAGAGTTGGCAGTGCTAGAGCCATCAAACTCAAGTATCCATGGAATTAAAGATACTTCCATGACAAAGTTTGTATCTTCAAATTCTTCTCCCAAGTCTAAGCATGGGTGGTCAGCCAGGAAGTCGGCAATTGCTTGCCCTTTTACTGCCTTTAGAGGTATATACTTGAAACTGAACTCAAAGAGTGCCAGGCACCACTTGCCTAGTCGGCCTTTAAGGAGAGGCCGAGACAACATGTATTTTACTAAGTCAGTTTTTGAAATAACACAGACATCAAAGTAGAGCATGTAATGCCTTAATTTTATTGCTGCAAAGTAAAGTGACAAACATAGCTTTTCAATAGGACTATACCGAGTTTCTACATCCGTAAGAGTCCTACTCAAGTAGTATACTGCTTGTTCCTTCCCTTTTCCTAACCCTTGAGCCAACAAACATCCTATGGAAGATGCAGTGGCTGCAACATACAAGTACAAGGTTTTATCCTTTCTAGGAGGAACTAATACAGGAGACGAAGCTAAATACTTCTTGATGGCCTCAAAAGCTTCTTGATGTTCGTCTTTCCATTGAAACTCCTCCTTGTCTCTCAACTTCAACAGTGGTGAAAACGCCTTGGTCTTACCAGCAGTGTTGGAGATAAATCTTCTTAAGAAGTTGACTTGTCCAAGGAAGCGTTGAAGTTCTTTCTTTGATGTGGGCGGTTTTGCCTGTATAATGGCTTTTGCCTTGTTTTGGTCTATCTCGATGCCTCGTTGATGGACCAAAAATCCAAGGAAGTTACCTGCACTGACACCGAAAGCACATTTCAATGGATTCATCTTCAAACCATGCTGTCTCATTCTTTCGAATGAGCGCCTTAGATGATCAATGTGATCAAGGTGGTTGTGTGACTTAACCACTACATCATCTATGTATACCTCCATAAATTTTCCAATCATGTCATGGAAGATGGCGTTCATGGCTCTTTGATAAGTCGCACCGGCGTTTTTGAGTCCAAAGGGCATGACTACCCACTCAAAAGTACCGATTGCACCTGGACAACGAAAGGCTGTCTTTGGAACATCCTCCTCTGCTATATAGATCTGGTTGTAGCCGCTGTGACCATCCATGAAGGATAGTACTTGATGCTGGGCGGCCCCGTCTACTAGTAGGTCTACAATAGGCATAGGATATTCATCTTTAGGGGTGGCTGAATTCAAATTTCGAAAATCAACACACACCCTGATTTTACCATTCTTTTTAACTACAGGAACTATGTTTGAAATCCATTCTACATACCTTGCGGTACGGATGAATCCTGCTTTAAGGAGCCTTTCAACTTCCTCTTTAACTTTAAGAATGACATCATTAGCCATTCTTCTGGGAGGCTGCTGATAGGGATGGTAACCTTCAATGATTGGCAGACGATGCTCTACCAAGTCACGGCTCAAGCCAGGCATTTCGTCATAATCCCAGGCGAAACAATCTTTGTATTCTTTTAACAAGGCTACAAAGCGTGGCTTATTTTCTTCGGCCAATAACTGACTTATGTAAGTTGGCCTAGGCTCTTTTTCAGTACCAAGATTTACTTCAAGTAAAGGATCTTGTACCTCAGCCTTGAGATCATCTAACTTCATGGGAGCAAGATCAAGTTCCTCCATGGTGATCTCATCTTGTGTATTTTCTATACCTTGATAAGCCGCATTAGCTGATGGGGCGGCTGAATCCTCTAAGCTTTGGAGCTTCATTTCTAGGGCCAATGTCGACAACTTTCTCAAGATGTCGTTGGCCAACACAACCTCTCTAGGTTGTGTATTCATGGGATTTCTTCTATGATAGGAGCACATGGAAGCGGCTTGAAGGGTATCAAAGCATCAGGCCGCACAAGATTTTCCATCACCTCTTTCAAGGCTTCTTGTTTGACTTCTCCTGTGGAAATAAACGGGTATGGCCGGCCATATTTGTCTTGGCCCATAAACCTTATAGGTCCTGTGGTTCCATCATAAAACCTTGCATCTACTGCATTGTTTTCAACTTTGAATGGTCTCTTGTCTGCCTTGACCACTTCAACTTCAGTACCATTCCAAAACATCAATAGTTGATGTAAGGATGATGGGACACACCAGTTGGAATGAATCCAATCTCTACCAAGCAACATGTTGTAAGTTGATGAGGAATCAACTACAAAGAAGGCAGAGAGGGACGTTTTTGACCCAATGGTCAGCTGGGCAGGCAATATGCCTCTTGTCTTCTTGACGTTGCCAGAAAAATCACTCACGGTGACCTCTGACTTGATCAAATCATCAGTGCACTTGCCCAGTTTCTTCAATGATGAATAGGGAATGAGATTCACCGTTGCACCATTATCAACAAGTACCCTGCTGATTGGAATGCCATCAACATGTGCCTTGATATACAAGGGCTTGATGTGGCAAGTGTCTATTTCATCTGGTTTGGTGAAGATCATGGACTTTGCCTCATCTGAGGTGTTCGCCCCCCGAGTCCTCTTCATTACTTGGGGGAATCTCAATGACATCTTCATCTTCCAAGGGAGAGGGTGGCTCAAACGATTCCACTCGCTCTTTTAATCTAGCAGCAAATGTGCATGGTAGAGTGATAGTAGTATGGTTAAGGTTGACCATGAACTGCCCAAAGGTCAATGATTCAACAGACTTGTGATCAAAGTCCTCAGCAGCCATTGTTTCCTCTTCACTCATGGCAACAGGCTTTTCTCCCAAACTTTCATCACACATGTTTTGGTCAGATGAAGTTGGGATGGCATCCTCCATGTGGGTGGCGCCATTATCCTCCCAGTGTGGAGTCCAAAGACTTCCATCTTGGTCTCCTGGGGTCTTGTCTGTCTTCATGTTAAGCTCTTCGATGAACACTCTTCTAAGGAGTTGCTTAGCAGTATCATCTATAGCTTCTTGTCTTTCGAAAAGGATGTTTTCAGCTTCGATATGTTCTAATCTCTTAGCTTCAAACTCTTTCCTTTATTTGTCTAACTTTGCTTTTTCAAGCAAAATTGATATTTGCCATGGAGGCATATCCTCTGAGACATGGAGTAGATCTTGAGTGGCCTCATGTGATGGCCAGTCTTCAAGTCTTTTGGTCAAAGCTTCATAGGGAAACTTTTGGTAGTATGAATCATCTTCAATATTACAGATCTCGAAATCATCATCTGCTCCATCTTCATCTCCTATGGTTAATGCTCTCATGGCTAATCTTCTGTATGCAAGGACTGCCTCCTCATTGATGGCACCTCTGCTCGCTAGTTCTTGGCAAGAATAATCTTCATTGCCATAGACTATGTCAATCAAAGCTTGCCTTCGATCTTGGAGTTCAACTTCTTTCTTACTTAGCTCCAGTTCTTTAGCCTTGAGTCTTGCTTCTTCAGAAAGGATTTTCTCCTTGCATAGCTTTACTCCCATGTCTGCTAAGTCCATGAGAGATACATCCATCTCGTTGGTGGGTGGTTGATCCTTTGAAGGCTCATTTCCACTCTCATCAACTTGCATGTCATCAAACACTTCTTCACTTCGAGCCTTAGCTCTTTTCCGAAGTTCTTGTCTCCTCCAAGTCTTCCTATTCCTTTGAACAGGATACTTGGGATGTTGCACTTTTCGCCACACACCCTGAGGAGTGTTTGATGGTGGCTTGACCATTCTTGGTCGTGTATGGTCACTTCTTAGCTTCATCTCTTTTCTCATGACTGCATGGCGATATTCTTCCTTCTTATGATCCAACCATGGCCTAATTTCATGCCTAGTCCTTTTCGGGAGGGACTTAGGATGATTTTCACCTTGTGGTTGCTGGTCATACTCTCTTTTGGAAGATCTTTGCATCTTGTGGTGGTCAGATGAGCTAAGATGAGAAGGAGGTGGCGCCACTTTTGATGATGGTTCACCATACTCCCTTTTGTTCTGCTTAGGAGGAGGAAAAAGAGGTTTCCTGGCTTGCCCCCCGAGCTTGGAGTGTGCTTTGCTTTACTTTTCTCTTTCCTTTGGAGTGGAGTCTTTGATGCAAACTCAACTTTCTTTGAACCTTCTTCCTAGAAGAGGTATCAAGACGTCCCACAGGCTCTTCTTCGTCTTCAGATGAGACAAGTTCTAGCCTCCTCCTTGGTGCTTTAAGTCTATCAGCGGCCGTGTTTGAATTCCAGGGCCGATCTGAATGTACACCCAGAGTTTTTAGCTTAGCTTTATCAACCGACTTCTTAGCCTTAGCAGAGTGGTGATAAAACTTACCTTCATGGTGAGGATTGGCTGCCAAGGAGGTGCTTGGAGCCAAGTTTGACCTCTTGGGGGTTGCTTCCTTCTTCTCCTCACTAGTCAGTTGTCCATCCTTTGGGAATTTGCACATGACCATGTGGATAGGAGCCGGGAAAGGATTTTTATCAACACCCATATCTTTCTTTGGCGCTTCAGGGAATGTCAAGATTCCCTTCTCTATCTTTTCTTGTACTATGTTTTTAAACACAGTACAGTTGTTGGTTGGGTGCCTCCAGGAGTCGTGGTACTTGCAGTACTCTCTTCCTTTGATGTCCTCTGGTGAAAGGACATGTCCAGGTGGTAACTTTATCATACCCGACTTGTGTAGGAAGTCAAAAACTTCATTCGTTTTTGAAGTATCAAATGAATAAGTTTTGCTTCCATCATAAGGTTTCTTCTCTGCTTGCCTCTGGTACATAGCAGCGAACCTTTCTTGGGTCTGAGGGTGTCCTATTCCTGCCTTCACAAGGCATGGACACTCAATGGGGCGATCTGCCTTGACCTTAGCTATTCCAAGTTCAAAATTTTGCTCTTGATAATAAGTGCCATAAGATGAACTTCTCCTTTCATTCTCTTCTCGAAGAAGAGTCTCATACCTTGTCACTTTGGTTGACATTTCGAAAAAGTCTCTGAAGTCAACTCCTTCGAACTTCTTTCGAAGCTCTATGTCAAGTCCATTCTGAGCTAGGCGCACGAATTCTATCTCATGGAGAGGCGTGCGGCACCTATTCCTTAGCTTCTTGAAACGAGCTAAGTACTCCTCAGCTGTCTCTCCTTTTCTTT